>JACEEZ010008971.1:45000-66814 GCA_016584305.1 Chionoecetes opilio
AGAGAGGCTGTAGCAAAGTTGAGGGGTGGAAAGGCAGCTGGTGTTTGTAATATCAGTGCGGAGCTCCTCAAAGCTGGGGGTGAGGCCATGATACACGAGTTGCATGCTGTCCTGACTGCCGTGTGGCAATCAGGTACCATTCCTCCTGACTGGAAAAGGGGGCTGGTCGTCCCTATCTGGAAAGGGAAAGGGGACCGTCAGGACTGCAACAATTACCGCGGTATTACACTGCTCAGCGTACCAGGCAAGGTGCTTGCCCATCTATTGCTAACACGGATTCGCAGCCATCTGGTGAAGCATCAGAGACCTCAGCAGTCTGGGTTCACGCCTGGTAAGTCAACAACGGACCGTATCCTAGCGCTTCGTGTCCTGGTGGAACGCCGACGTGAGTTTCGTCAGGGGATGCTTACAGCCTATGTTGATCTCAAGAAGGCGTTTGACTCAGTGCATCGTGAGTCACTCTGGGATCTTCTGCGACTTCGAGGGATTCCTGCAAGGACTATTGGTTTGATAACTGGTCTGTATTCTGGGACTGAGAGTGCTGTGAAGTGTGGGGCAGGTGTATCCAGCTTCTTTCCTGTGAATACAGGAGTGAGGCAAGGGTGCGGCCTTGTCCCATCACTTTTCAACGCTTGTATGGACTGTGTATTGGACAAGGTTGTAGATCAAAGTGATTGTGGAGCATCTGTTGGCAACACCAAGATCACTGATCTTGTTTTTGTCGATGATGCAGTAATCTTTGCTGAGTCGCTGGAGGTCCTGGTGATGGCTCTCGAGGTGCTGCACGAGGAGGCAAAGCCTTTGGGACTTGAGGTCTCCTGGCTCAAGACCAAGGTCCAGGTGTTTGGAGACTTACTAGATGAAGCAGTACATTCTGTTCATGCGTGTGGCGAGGACATTGAGATCTTGGAAAGTTTTACATACCTTGGTAGCGCAGTCCATAATGACGGCGGGTCACGTCAAGAAGTCTTACGGCGGATTGGCATAGCCCACGGTGTTATGGACTCGCTCAGCGGGAGTATTTGGCGTTGTCGGTACCTGTGCAGGAGGACAAAGACCCGGATCTTCAAATCGCTTGTGATCCCTGTCTTACTCTATGGTTGTGAGACATGAACACTAAATAGTGACTTGAAGAGACGAATCAATGCCTTTGGTAATAAGTGTCTTCGCAGAATCATGGGGTATCGCTGGGATGATTACGTGTCAAATCAGCGATTGCACCGTGAGACTGAATCGAGGCCTATTACCTGCATAGTCCGTCAGCGCCAACTTCGGCTATATGGGCATGTGGCACGCTACCCTGAAACCGATCCTTCCCATCGGGTTGTATCTGTAAGAGACAATCCGGCGTGGAGGAGGCCAAGGGGGCGCCCACAAGGCTCGTGGCTGGGGCAAGTTGATGTTTCTTGTCGAGAGCTGCTTGGTATGGGAAAGGAGCCTGCATGGGAACTCACGCGTGGTGACCCTCGGGAGTGGCGTCGTAGGGTGGGCGAGGCGACGCGCCCCTCGGCGTATGTCCCCAATGATGATGATAGGTGGGCGCGATAACGAAATTTGTTATCACGATAACCGATAAATCGATAACGATAACCTTATCGGCGATAACCGATAATCGATAACTGGCGATAAATTTACCGCTCGATAATTCGATAACCGATAAATCGATCAATCCCAAATTCCGATACTAGCGATAACGATATTGATATTTTAGATAAAAAATCTTAAATGCTATCAGTAAACTGTTAGAAAACCCTTCATTTACCTTTTGCACACTAACATCTTCTAAATTCAATGTTTATCCTGTCTCTTCAGTAATGAAAAGTACTGTTTTTAAGTAAAATAACTAACCAAAAAATATAATTTTCGATTATCGCTAGTTTGGAACCAAAAGTATCGGCGATACCGATGAATCGATAACGCGGGAATTTTTTTTATCGGATAACCGATAACCCGATATCGTTATCGCGAAAAAATTTCGCGACAATTTATCGCGATAACGCCCACCTATGCCCATGACGGTTCTAGTCCTGCGTGACAGAGCCTGCGTGACAGAGCTTATGTGACTGGTGGTTCCCAGCAAGCCTGGCAGCGCTACTCTCCTCGATATTCTCCAGTGTCTCCATCGAAACAAAACTATGCCTTGATATCAAGTGCTTCCCAATACACTCCTTGGCAGCCTGGAGAGTTTCACGTTTGAAGGTATTCCACAGTTCTACACAGTCCTCGAGGGCACAGAGCACATTGAACCAACCGATTTGAGACTGCCACTGCATACTCATGGCCCCATGGGCACATGTCAAGTCCTTCAGCTTCTCAAGAAGAAACACACTATGGTTACCTCTTGAGATTCTTCTGGACTTGACATGAAGCTTAAGTGTAGCAACAAGCCTGTGATCAGCTGCAAAGAACTCAGCAACCCGGTAAAAACTGCAGTTCTGTAGGATCCTACAACGAGTACTAACGAGGATGTGGACGATTTCCTTAGCTACCCCGGAGGGTAGCTATTATCCTACGCTGATAATTCTACCCTGCATTTTTCAACGTCATTCATTTGACGTCCAACTCAACATGAACTAAGTGATTCACGGAGAGATGCCACAGACCACCTAACTTATGATCGTTCTAAAATTTTTGATTGGGGCAAAGCAAACCTTGTTTTGTTCAATGTCTCAAAAACCCAATTTCTTCACCTTGCTACTCGACATAACCTTCCAGACAATTATCCCCTCTTCTTCACCGACAATCATATGTTTCATTCTACAATGAACATTCTAGGACTATCCTTTACTAAAAATATGAACTGGGAATCTCACATATCATCTCTTGCTAAAACAGCTTCTAAGAAGTTAGGTGTCCTGTGGCGTCTGCGTCCATTATTTTCTCCCTCCCAGCTGCTTGCTCTGTACAGGAGCCTTATCCGCCCATGTATGGAGTATGTCTCACATGTTTGGGGGGAATCCCGTCCGGTGGCATCTTGTACCTCCTTTATGTTCTTCCCTCTCCTCACTGCACTCTCACCTCACCTCACTTCAGCAGTCCCGCACAACCCACGTCTCTATCCACTCTCATCTTACTGCACGTTACTTCCCTCTGATTTCAAACACCATCTTACTGCACATTTTGATTGGCTTTATTTTCTGTTAATAAAAGGATGAGCAGTAATATTTGACAAGGCCTACGTGCATTATGTATATATCACAAGGAGATTATATGGGTGGAGGCGGTCTGTTGCTTCTAGCATGAAGCCAGCGCACTCTGCAGCATCGCACCCCCCCCACCCCCCCATTGACTTAAAACACATATCAGCTGATCGTGGATAATTTAATGCACTCATTCTTCCAATCAATCCACGAAAATACCTGCTTTTTCAGCTTCTGAACATACACAGAGGGATTGTAGAAATTATGTAACATTTAGCGCGTTTTTGCGAGGTTGCCAGGCCGGTATAGGACAGTCTAGGCTGGGCCAGACTGCACTTATTATGCTCGCAAAAACACATCCAGACTGGCCCCGTCCCATTCGTGCTTCCTATTGCCTGGGGGATCGAGTGGGCGGTCCTACCGTCCTGCAGACTTGACCCCCCTCCCCCCCCAAGACACACCAAAGAGTTACCTCTTACATTGCCTTAAAGGAATTGTCCAAACCATTTCATCTTTCCTGATTTAATGCAGTCAAAATATAGCCATTATTGAATATATCAACAATATATGTTGTCTCTTTTTGCATCCAGTCAGCCGTTTTTAAATAATCCGCAATCAAAATCTGCAAATTCCCCAAGCTTCCAAAACGCTCCTGACAACTAGCAGATGACGCACCATGCGGTAATACAAAATCACATCATGTACAACATTAAAATTATGTACAACATATACATGAATAAAGTACATGAAGAATTTTGGGTGTTGCTGATATTTTTTTCTTTGCGAAATGGCATATAGTACTTGCTTCCTTTATGGGTGCAGCAAGAGAGCTGTGCCTTTCCAGAGACCCTAGCATCCGTATCCGACTGATAAGGCCTCGATAAATGTGTAGAGATGCTTTCTGCGTCGGGGGAAGGCAGACTGTGTGGTCCAGATTGTCGCCCTCCCGTGACGTCATTAGCAATTTTCGCACAAAGGCTGCAACGGGGCTGATTTTTCCCCGGACTTTTTAAAAAAAGTCGTGTTTTTACGGAAGTTTTTACGGAAGACGTGGAAATTTGAGTCAGTCGTTGTCTGGCGGGGAGACAAGACGTGTTCCGGGCAACTCCGTGTGTGTGTTGAATGTAGGAGTCAGGTCAAAGAGGATTAACATGGCAACTGCAGAGGAGCTTAGCGTCGGTATGGTTTTTGGAGGTGACGGTGTGGTTGGCGGAGGCGACGGTGTGGTTGGCGGAGGCGACGGTGTGGTTGGCGGAGGCGACGGTGTGGTTGGCGGAGGCGACGGTGTGGTTGGTGGAGGCGACGGTGTGGTTGGCGGAGGCGACGGTGTGGTTGGCGGAGGCGACGGTGTGGTTGGCGGAGGCGACGGTATGGTTGGTGGAAGCGAGGGTGTAGTTGGTGGAGGCGACGGTGTGGTTGGTGGAGGCGACGGTGTGGTTGGTGGAGGCGACGGTGTGGTTGGTGGAGGCGACGGTGTGGTTGGTGGAAGCGAGGGTGTAGTTGGTGGAGGCGACGGTGTGGTTGGTGGAGGCGACGGTGTGGTTGGTGGAGGCGACGGTGTGGTTGGTGGAGGCGACGGTGTGGTTGGTGGAGGCGACGGTGTGGTTGGTGGAGGCGACGGTGTGGTTGGTGGAGGCGACGGTGTGGTTGGTGGAGGCGACGGTGTGGTTGGTGGAGGCGACGGTGTGGTTGGTGGAGGCGACGGTGTGGTTGGTGGAGGCGACGGTGTGGTTGGTGGAGGCGGTGGTGTTGTGAGTGGAAGCGAGGGTGTGGTGAGAGGAGGCTGAGGGTGGAGTGAAGGAGTCTGAGGTGATTACGATTGTGTTAGAAAGAGAGAGAAGGGTCGAGGGAGAGTGCAATGAATGTTGTGGAGTGGCACTTAAGTCTATTCCGGAGGCGATTGAAGACCTGAGAAGGTGCTTTGTAAGTGAAGTGAACGAATTGAAAAGCGCGGTGAAGAAGCAGGAGAGAGAGATACGATCTCTTAAGTGTGGAGGGGGAGGTCCAAGTGGAGTGAGTGGAGGAGCACATGCGAGGGATGTACCTGGAAGGGTAACAGAGGGAGACGTGCCTAGGGCTACTACTAAGGGAGGAGTTCCTAGTAAGTCACCAGGGAATGGGGGATGGAAGGTGGTTGTCCATGGAGGAGCGCGCCCGAAGGAAAGCAAGGTAAGCAATGACCATGTTGTGTGCACGAATTCATTTCAGGTACTCTCGAGGCTGCAAGAGGAAGATAAGGAGGTAAAGGGTAAAAAGGTAGACGATACATCCCTACCCGAAGGTAAAATGTTGGTTGTGGGGGACAGTCAGGTTAGACAGCAGGTTTTGTGACAGAGATGGGATGCATATGAAGTCGGTGAGTTACCCAGGCAAGGGGATAGGTTATGTTAGTGATAATATAGTTGAGTGTCAGAGTGTCTCGCTGAGCGAGACACTCTGCCACACACCGCCCGCTACTCTCCGGCGCTCCACACGTCTGCACACATATATCGTCGCCGTATAGGTCGGAAATGGGTGCTAAGCTCTCTGGAAAGGCACAGCTTTCTTACTGCACTCATAAAGGATGCACGTTTATGCCATATAGCAAGCAAAATATATCAGAAACACCCAAAATTCTTCAAGTACTATATATTTTTTTGAGTCTACGTGTATTTGTATAGGGCTGGACTGGGAGGCTGCCTGCTGTGACGTCACCGAGCCGTGGTCCGTCGTCTGCTGGCCGTCAGTTGTGTTTTGAGAGTTCGGGGAATTTACAGATTTTGAATGCGGATCATTTAAAAACGGGTGACTGGATGCAAAAAGTGACAACATATTGTTGATATACTCGAAAGTGGCTATATTTTGAGTGCATTAAATCAGGAATGATGAAATGGTCTGGACAATTACTTTAATCTTAGGAATATAGACAGGGATTTGATTATAGGAGGAGACAATGACGTAGAGGAATTGTTAAATATAATTCAGGATAACTTCTTAAGGCAAGCAATCAGGGACCCTACTAGAGGAGATAATATTCTAGATTTATTACTGACAAACAGGGAATATTTATTTACAGAGGTGGAGGTACATTGGGGAACAGCGACCATTATGAAGTCAGGTTTTGCTTAAAATGGGAAGTAGGAAATAGAAGTGTTAATAAGCAAAGAGTACCTGACTTCAGAAAGGCCAATTATGCAGGTTTAAGAAGACACCTGGAGAAGATTAACTCGGGGTGTAGGATGGAGGGGAAGGAGTGGTCCGAGGTCAGCGCGGTGACAGCTGGTAGTGAGGTCGGAGCGAAGGATGATTATACATTATTTTCAAGGAATTTAATTGCAGGACAGAATAAGAATATTCCTTATAGGGCGATAAGATCAAGGAAAAGTGACCCGAAATGGATGACTACGAGCTTAAAACACAACATTGGAGTAAAATGAAACATGTACTTAAGGTTCAAGGCTGGACAAATGAGCAAAGAACAGTATAACGTGATGGCGAGGACAGTGAAGAGATTAACAAGAGTAGCCAAGAACGATTATGAGATTAAGGTCGCTAGACAAGCAAAGAGCGACCTTAAGGGGTTCTATCAGGCATATAAAACGAAGACATGGGAATTAGTGGGGACGGTAAGATTAGAGCAGGGTGAGGTCTTAAATACGGATGAGGATATGTATAAAAATTTAAATGATTATTTCTTAAATATTTTTACGGAGGAGGATACACAGACGATACCTGATAATGAACAGATGTTTAAAGGAAGCGATGAGGAGAAACTCAAAGATATTGTGATAACTAGGGAAATGGTAGAAGAGGGTATAGATAAAATGAAGAATTTTAAGTCGCCAGGACCAGATGAAGTTTGTCCTAGAGTATTAAAAAAATGCAAAGAGGCTGTTAGTGAGTCGTTAATGCACATTTTTAAGAAATCGGTTGAGATAGGCGATGTACCGTTATTGTGGAGGAAAGGAAATGTAGTTCCCATATTTAAGAAGATAGACCGAAAAATAAAGTCAAATTAATGACCCGTTAGTCTAACGTCAGTGGTAGGTAAATTATTGGAATCTGTTATTGCAAAAAAACATTAGAGAGCACTTAGAAAAACATAGTTTGATCAATGATAAAAATAACCACACAAATGATAACAACTGACGGTTTTCCTGGATCCCAACAGCTATTGATCGATGTTCATGCTCGATTCGGTTAATGTTACTGCCTTGCATGGCATAATAACATAAGAAAATAAGGAAGCTACAAGAGGCTGCTAGGCCTACACGTGGTAGTTCCTGTTACCTAACACTACCTACATCCACCTTTCATCCCCATCCATGAACCTATCCAGCCCCTCTTTAAAGCTCCCTAATGACTCCGCACTAACTACCTGTCTACTGAGTCCATTCCAATCATTCACCACCCTATTTGTGAACCAGTTTTTCCCTATTTTCTTCCTAAATCTAGGCTTTTCCAGCTTGAATCCGTTACTTCTTGTTCTACCCTGGTTAATAGCCGTAAGAACTTTTCCTATCTCTCCCTTATTAAATCCCTTTATCCACTTAAAAACTTCTATCAGATCACCCCTTACTCTGCGTCTCTCGAGTAAGTGTAACTTTAATAACTTCAATCTCTTCTCATAACTAAAGTTACGCATCCCTTGTATCATTCTGGTCATCCTTCTCTGCACTGATTCTAACAAGGCTATATCCATCCTGTAATATGGAGACCAAAACTGAACCGCATAGTCTAGGTGAGGCCTGACTAGAGCCAGATAAAGCTTTAGAATAACTTCCGCACTTCTACTTTTTAACACTTCTGGTAATGAATCCTACTACTCTATTAGCTCTATTTCTGGCCTCAATACATTGTTTCCTAGGTCGGAGGTCTGGGCTCACCCTCACTCCAAGATCTTTTTCACCTTCTGATCTTTTCAGCGCTACAGTGCTCATGGTGTATCTATTACCAGGGTTTTTTCTACCAACATTCATAACGTTGCATTATCAATATTAAATTACATCTGCCATCTGACTACCCACTCGTTAAGTTTATCTAAGTCTCCCTGCAATATGTTTACATCAGACTGTGATCCAATAATTAATCCTACCTAACTTAGTATCATCAGCAAACTTGCTGATATCACTGCTAATCCCACTATCCAAGTCATTGATGAAAATCAAAAATAGTAATGGGCCCAAAACAGACCCTTGTGGAACTCCACTTGTCACCAGTCCCCATTCAGATTTAGAACCATTAATTGTAACCCTTTGTTGCCTATTACTTAGCCAAGCTCTGATCCAATGAAGAACCTTCCCATCTATTCCATGAGCCCTAACCTTATTTAAGAGTCGCTCGTGTGGTACTCTGTCGAATGCCTTACTAAAGTCCAGGTATATTATATCATAATCCTTATCCTTATCTGCCGTCTCATAAACTTTCCTATAAAAACTCAATAAATTGGTGAGACATGACCTGCCCTTGGTGAATCCATGTTGTGAAGCATTGATCAAACTATGTTTATCTAAGTGCTCTCTAATGTTTTTTGCAATAATATATTCCAATAATTTACCCACCACTGATGTTAGACTTACGGGTCGATAATTTGACTTTAGTCCTCTGTCTCCCTTCTTAAATATGGGAACAACATTTCCTTTCCTCCACAATAATGGTACATCGCCTATCTCAACCGATTTCCTAAAAATGTGCACTAACGACTCACTAACAACCTCCTTGCATTCCTTTAATACCCTGGGATACACTTCATCTGGTCCTGGCGATTTAAAAATTTTCATTTTATCTATACCCTCTTCCACCATTTCCCTAGTTATCACAATATCTTTGAGTTTCTCCTCATCGCTTTCTTTAAACATCTGTTCACTATCAGGCATCGTCTGTGTATCCTCCTCCGTAAAAACACTTAAGAAATAATAATTTAGACTCTTACACATATCCTCATCCTTATTTAAAACCTCACTCTGTCCTGACCTTAACGGCCCAACTAATTCCCTTGTCTTTGTTTTATATACCTGATAGAACCCTTTTGGGTCCCTTTTCGCTTGTCCTGCTACTTTAATCTCATAATTGTTCTTAGCAACTCGAGTAAATTTCTTCACTGTCCTTGCCATCACGTTATACTGTTCTTTGTTTACCAATCCTGCCTTGAACCTTAAATAAAAGTTTCTTTTTACTCCAATGCTGTGTTTTAACTTGGTGGTCATCCATTTCGGATCACTCTTTCTGGACCTTATTTCCCTATAAGGAATATTTCTTTTCTGTCCGTCAATTATATTCCTTACAAATGAGGTATAATCCTCCTCAACCCCATCCTCACTTCCATTTCTAACCTCTCTAATTACCTCCTCAGCCCTGACCTCACTTCCCTGTCTAACTGCTCTAATTACCTCCTCAGCCATGACCTCACTTCCATATCTAACCACGCCAATTACCTCCAGGTGCCTTCCTAATCCTTCATAATTGGCCTTACTAGCTGTCATCGCCCTGTCCTTATCCTGGGAAACTATCTTCCCCTCCATCCCACACCTCTTATTAATAACCTCCAGGTGTCTTCTTAATCCTGCAAAATTGTCCTTTCTGAAGTTAGGTATTCCATGCTTATTGCCACTTAATTTTCCAAGAATTCTTTTACACTCTCAATCACACGACTGTCACTCCTCCCCTCAGCACACAACCCCAGCAGGTACTCCATCTCCACACTCCTGTCTCTCATCTCTCGCCATTCTTCCCCCTCCGACCTCTCCTACCACTACTCCAACATCTTTGTTCTAGCATACTCATACCGTTCACATTCCAGCATCAAGTGGCGGCGGTGGTGGTGGTGGTGGTGGTGGTAGTGTGGTGGTGGTGGTGGTGGTTGGTGGTGTGGTGGTTTGGGGGTGGGGGTAGTGGTGGTGGTGGTGGTGGTGGTGGTGGTAGGGGTGGTGGTGGTAGGGGTGGTGGTGGTGGTGTGGGGGTAGTGGTGGTGGTGGGGGGTGGTGGTGGTGGTGTGGTGGTGGTGGTGGTTTGGGGGTGGTGTAGTGGAGTTATAGTGGTTAATTTTTTTTTTGGTGTGTGTTGTGTGGTGTGTGTGTTTTGTGGTGTGTGTGTGTGGTGTGTGTGTGTGGTAAAGAAAGAGAAGAGAAGAGAAGAGAGAGAGGAGAGAGGAGAGAGAGAGAGAGAGAGAGAGAGAGAGAGGAGAGAAAAGAGAGAGAGAGAGAGAGAGAGAGGAAAAGAGAGAGAGAGGGGAGAGAGAGAGAGAGAGAGAGTAGAGAGAGACTACTGCTACTATTACATTATTTTACTACTACTACTTTTACTATTACTAATACTATACTATTTATACTACCTCTTTTCTCTCCCCTCTCTCTCTCTCTTCTCTCTCTCTCTCTCTCTCTCTCTCCTCTCTCTCTTCCTTTTCTCTCTCTCCTCTCTCCTCTCTCTCTCTCTCCCCTCTCTCTCTCTCTCTCTCTCTCCCCCCCTTCCAGCTGCCTACACACACACGTACACTGCCTGCACACACACACACACACACACACACACACACACACACACACACACACACTGCCTGCACACACACACACACACACCCACACACACACACACACACACCACACACACACACACGCCTACACACACACCACACACCCCACACAACACACACCACACACACAGCCTGCACCACACAGCCTCACACACACACCACACACACACACCACACACACACACACACACACACACACACACACACACAACACACACACCCACACACACACACACACTGCCTACACAACACACACACACAGTGCCTGCCACACACACCACACACACACACACTGCCTACACACACACACACACACACACACACAACTGCCTACACACACACACAACAGTGCCTACAACACACACACACACACACACACACACACACACACAACACACACACACTGCCTACACACACACACACACACACACACACACACACACACACTGCCTACACAAACACACACACACAGTGCCTACACACACACACACACACACACACACACACACACACACACACACACACTGCCTACACACACACACACACACACACAGTGCCTACACACACACACACACACACACACTGCCTACACACACACACACACTGCCTACACACACACACACACACACACCACACACACTGCCTACACACACACACACACACACACACACACACACACACACACACACACACACACACACACACACACACACACACACACACACACACACACTGCCTACACACACACATACACACACACACACACACACACACAACTGCCTCAGGGCCGGATTTAGGAGTGGGCATAGTGGGCAGCTGCCCAGGGGCCCCCACAATCAGGGGACCCCACAATCAGGGGACCCCCACAATCAGGGGCCCCCACAATCAGGGGGCCGCCACAAAATGGGGCAATCTGCCAAACTGGTTTCTCCACATATTATAATTTTTGTTCTTATTTATTTATTGACTTAATACTTCCTTGTATATATTTTATAATAAATATTTTTTAATCAAGAGACCTTAATTTATAATCAAATTAATAATTTATCTTATATCCAACTGCCTATAGCGGTAGTGTTGCTTGATTGGCCATGGCCACATTTCTAGGTTTAGAATGGCCTCCCTCTAACAGCTAGTAGGGAAAACGGGCACACGCAGCTCATGAAGGGCTTGAAGGAGCGACCCGGGGCTGATTTTGAGGTGAGTTGTTTAGTATTTTGTTCATTTTCGATGTAATATTTCGCTGCCAATTACTGATTTCTGGTGTCCATGAATTCACAAAGAGTGTGCTGGTAAGGCACAGAATACTGAGATATGTCTATATGTGATGAAATGAAGTAATGAAAGTGAACTCATATGTCACAGAATGACTTAAGTGTTTGTTTACATAAAAGTGGCGTGGTATCATCGTATGGAGGATCACTACAGTGGGATTTTAACACATTAACTGCGTATTGGGCCACCGGTGTACCGAACATATCTTTCCTTCTTTGCGAATTGGTACATCCGTGGCCCGAATAACCCTTATTAAAAACTTTTGCAAACATGAGTACATAGCCAATTGTTATGTACATTTGTATTTATTATAGCTATAAATGTCTTGCAACGATATCAGTTAATAAAAAATACTCATAATTGTGTAAATTAGTTAATTATGATTAGCCCAAAAATCCTTTTTCCTTGTTCATCAAATTTTTTTTTTATTATGTTTTCATATGATAATGTGATCCTATAAGCATTATAATCAACATGATGTGATCCTATAAGCATTATAATCAACATAATGTGATCCTATAACCATTATAATCAATATGATGTGATCCTATAAGCATTATAATCAACATGATGTGATCCTATAAGCATTATAATCAATCTGAAAATAAAGCAGTTATCAAATAAAACATGCGAATGCATTCTTTGCATATAAAGCAAAAATTAAACATTGAAATTAGATGCATTGATAAGATAATATTATGTATAACAATACATGCTTCCAAAATGCATATAAAACTTTGTAACACAAAGCTTGTAAGGTGTATTCATCTTACAAGCAAATTACAATCATTACATAATGCAGCAGTAATTAACTGTAGAAGAAAATACCATAAAACTCACGAAATTAGTTCCGTAAACAAAAATAAAAAAAAAGCTAAATAGAATTATCTGAATGTGTAATCGTTTCCCAATTCCCATGCATTTTTCTTAGTATGAGGCATATTTTTCATTGCAACATGAAAGGCAGAGATGTGGCTGACCATCACATGCACTGCAGAAGAACTCTTCTAGCCTTGTTTGAGGCCACCATGTATCCTTCTCCTAGTGATATCTTTTCGTAACATCCTCTGCATCTTTTCCTTGTGCTTCCTTGTGTAGCCACAGGTGTGGAGGATCCATACATACATAGATAGATCAAAAAGTAAAATAAAAACAGAAGAAAAAGAGAAAGGTGCTGAGAGTCTCCACCACAGTGATGCAACATTTTTTGGAAGCTAATTCAGCAATCCAAAAAGACGCAAAAAATGTCAGTCGCAAATGCACACCAGGTATGTTTGAGCGAAGGAATCGAAATGGGGAAGTTACAAAGCGTTCTTGGCTATGTCTATCTCCAGAAAATGGGCGGGTCTACTGCTTCTATTGCAAGCTAATGGGTGCTTCGAGATCTCAGTTCACATCTGATGGGTTCTGTGACTGGAAACACGCCAATAGGGTTGCTGTCCATGAACAATCAAAGGATCACATTCAAGCAGTTTTGTCAGCAACAAGTCGTGCAATGAGAGTTGGAGGTGTAGCTACACTCAAAGCTAACAACACAAGTGGATCAAGTTGAGCAGTATTGGTGTAGTCTTTTGAAACGACTGATTAGTGTGTTGACATTTTTATGTGAAAGAGGCCTAGCTCTTCGAGGAGATGATGAAATAATTGGATCTCCTCATAATGGAAATTATTTAGGATTGTTAGAGCTTTTGGCCGAGTATGATGATTTCCTCAGGCAACACATACATAATCATGCCAGTCGAGGCAGTGGCCATACAAACTATTTATCTTCAACCATCTGTGAAGAAATCATCAGACTAATAGGCAATGAAGTACTCAAGGAAATAATTGCACGTATAAAGCTGTCAAAATATTACTCAATTTATCTCGATTCAACACCTGATGAAGGTCATGTTGATCAACTAACACTGATCTTCAGATACATGGAGCATGATACACCTGTAGAGAGATTTATAAAAATTTTACCAAATCAAGGACACAAGGCTCAAGAAATGTTTGAAGGTTTGATGAAATTTCTAACAGACTATGATATTGACATTCAAAATTGTCGTGGGCAATCATATGATAATGCAACATCTATGAGTGGGAGATACAATGGTCTGCAAGCCAAAGTTGCAGCTAAAAATCATCATGCAGTTTGGATACCTTGTGCAGGTCACTCATTAAACCTGGTTGGAAAAGCTGCAGCTGAATGTTGTCAAGCAGCTATCTCATTTTTTGATTTTCTAGAGGCCATTTATGTGTTCGTTACAGCTTCTACACGTTGTTATGCAATTCTTAGCGATTTACTGAAAAATGTAGAATCTGGCCCAGTGTCTGTACCAAAGCGGATTTCTACAACAAGATGGTCCTGTCGAGCTGTTGCAGTGAAAGCAATTGTCCAAAGATATGTCCCAGTCCGTGAAGCACTTGCTAAAATAACTAGAGATGAGAATGAGATGAGAAAAACTCGTTATGAAGCCAGCGGTCTCCTTGAAAAGATGGGCAGGCTAGAGACAGCCATTTATGCTGTTTTTTTGCATGAAATTCTTGGTAGAGTTGATGCCACAAGCCACGCATTGCAAAATCCAAAACTTGAGTTGAACACAGCAGTCGCAATGTTGAAGTCCTTGGAATGTTTTGTACGTGAAAAACGAGATCGCTTCCATGTTTATGAGAAGGGGAAATAATTGTCAGGAACCGAGGAATATTTACAGACACGTAAGCGCCAACGTAATGTCCTACTCAATCCATTGGATTATGGACGATCTGAAGAAGCATCACTCTCACAGTCAGAAGCATTTCGCATACAGAATTTCCTTACAGCAAGTGATCAGTTCCTGAGTTCACTGGATCAACGGTTGAAGGCCTATGAAGAAATCTGTTCACTTTTTGGATTCTTGGATAATCTGCAATCATTGAATTGTGATGAAATTGAAGCAGCTGCAGCGAAATTGGTTGCTGAGTACAAGAATGATCTGGACCAAACACTTGGAGTTGAACTAGTGCAGTTTGCAGCCTTCTTTACTCAATTTCTCAAAGACGAAGACGTAGAGAAAGGGAGGGCACATTTCCTTTACAAGCTGTTGATATACAAGAATGTTGTAGATACATTTCCAAATGTTGAAATAATGTTGCGGATGTACTTGGTGCTCATGGTGACAAATTGTTCTGGAGAACGTTCTTTCAGTAAAATGAAATTTATCAAAAACAGACTTCGTACTACAATGTGTCATGACAGGCTTAGCCACCTAGCTTTGATGAGCATTGAATATGACATCCTCAGAGAAACTGACTTCCATGATTTGATCAAAAACTTTGCAAGGGCTAGATCTCGTAAAGTGCCACTGCCAGTTCTGTAATTAAAAGTAGCTACTGGTATTGTAAAATGTATTTGTTCATTTGCAGATATATGAAAAATGTAGATATGCATCATAGATATAGCGTTGATAGACTAGTGTTGTAAACAGTAGCTATTGCTTACTTTGCTTATAAATATGACTGATAATTATCAATCCCTTCTCTATTGTATACATTGCTAAAGTTAATATACTTTCTCATTTTAGCTAGCTGATTGTTTCAAAATGCTCCTAAAAAGGCTAAAATTTCAAAAAAAATCCCCGGACCCTCCAGCTGCTCGGCATCTCATACTTTGTAACATTTTGTAATTAAATGGGGCCCCCACACAGAGGCTACCCAGGGGCCTCCACAGGTCTAAATCCAGCCCTGCACTGCCTACACAAACATACACACACACAGTGCCTGCACACACACCACACACACACACACACACACCACACACACACACACACACACACACACACACACGTCCAGCATAGTAGTATAGTTTCTAGGCGTGCATCCCTATATATAACATTAATAAGGACTAAAAGGCTACTTCTATAAGAAGTAATAGAGGACTTAGCCACGCCATACACAAATACTAGAGTTTGTGTTAAAATATTGACGTTTTCTAAAAAGTTTACGTTTTCTTTGATACAAGTTTAAGGAGGACTCTATTAATGACATTGACCATTAGCAGTCCCTCTCCTAGCCTTATCTCTCCCTTATTGACCTCTTATAGTCCCTTAATATCACCGTAAATCCCTTGTAATCCTTCGTACGTGTTCCGTAATCATCAAACTGTGCTTTAATCCTCTGTAATTCGGCTATTTCCCCTTTCTCTATATTTAATGTCCGTAAGGAACAGACTCCATCTCTTATACATGGGAATATAAACCTTATTGATTTCTTCCAAGATGGCCGCCACCTTCCCGCTATTTAACCTCACTAAAGGCTGGTTCACACTGAGGTTTTTTCGGCATTTTTTGTCGGCAGAGAAGTCGGTCTCTTGCGGGCTAGTGCGGAGATTACGTTCACACACGCAATTCGTTTCGGTCGACAAATCTTCTTCTTCTTCTTGTTGTGACCTTTTCTGCTTTTAGTATCGCTTTATAGGTCGTCTGTCAAGCTCGTTCTCGAGCTTGTTGTTGTTCCCAGGGGCAGTGAGGGTCTCAGGCAGCAGGGTCAGGGGTCACGTCGCGCTAGGGGCTAGTGGCTGGCTTGTGTGTATTTGGCGCGCGATAGATAAGTTTTCGCGCACTTTACCTATTATGAAGTAGTATTGCTAGTTTCATTTTTTCCTTGATATCATCTACTAAATCAAACCCCACGTCTAACCTAACATAATCTGATTTAAACTAACAACCGTTTATGGCTAGCTAAAATGGAAAATTTTCGGTATTATATGTATCGCCATTGGCATGGGAAATTGGGATTCAAATTAAGAATGAAAAGATCTGCACGATGATGTAAGTTAAATTTGTTAGTTATTAGTGCCCAATACCGAAATTATAACAATAATTGGGTTGATTTGGGAGAGGGTGGTGCTATTAGCGTACTGGTTATATATTTGTGTGTTAATCTATACTAAGACAGGATGTCCGAGTGTCTGAGTGTCGCCTAGCGGATGCTGAGTGCTGACACCTTTTGATGAGGTTACGTTGACGAAGTATCACGCCATGGCCCATAAGAATGACGTGGACAGTCAACCTGGTGTCTTGATGCACCACGTAGACACACCTCGCCCCTGGTTCCGGACTGCATGCACAAGTTGTGTGTGTGTCATCTCAGCGCTCTGCCCAAGGATGATGACGCTTACGAGAGTGCAACAGGCCTGAGAGACATGTCCACCAGAACCTGCCACTTCCGTCCTCCCTTCCTTATATGCTGCAACTGGCCGGAGGAGGGAGGCAGAACACAGAGATCACCAGGAGACGCGTTACAGGGCGCTCCTACTCACGACACCTTTCAGAGTGTCTGTTTGTACTCCACACCCAGGAGGTGTGAGAGTACCTTGTCACGAAACTAACTGTTCTGGCTCTGTCTATTAGACACTAGTTTCATTGGCCGTTACTTAACGAACTGCGTGACATTATTATTGTATAAACCTTCACAGTGTACAGATATGTATATATATCATGTAATTATTCTCTGGTACTTACTGATTAACAAGCCTTTATAAAACAACCGCTCGACCACTTTTATTCAACAACCATCTGAAGTGTCTGGCTAGGACGGTATACGCCTACCCATCAACTCTACACTTCTGAGGCAATCAACCCCTACTGTGTCACCAACAGTTGTAAGTATTCTTACTTGGGTTGACCCCTGTTACCTGTAACATCACACAGATAAGGGTAACAGTGCTGGCTTCTGCGTTTATTTGAATTTGGCGCGCGAAATTCTCGGCAAGTCGGTCGATAAAAGACCGAGTGAACGGTGTGTGATTTAAAAAAAAAAACCTATTGCGATGGGGGACCCCACCCCGGGACCCAGACCCCCTTTCCGGGGTCGAAAAAATTTGACGAAAAAACCCCAGTTGAACCAAGCCTTCTATAGTCTTTTTGGGATTTAAAAAGAGGGCCCGGGGGCCCACCATTTTCCCGGGTTTTGTGGGACATTTTGTGGGAATTGGGGGTGATGGTGGTTTTTTTTTGGTGGGAATATCTCTCATGCCAGTAGTACAGTATACGTTGTACGGGTTGTGGTATAAATATACACATGTTTTTATATATCCATGTCGGGTTTAATTTCCCTTAAAATTTCATTCCCAGGATTTTTTAAACCGGTGGGAAAACATTAAGCCCGGGCCACCTGCATTAATGTCGCCAGGCGCCATATAAAAGGAAATGAGAGCGGGGGGTTGTGAACTGAAACGTTAAATTTTTTATCTTTATTTGTACGATAATATGACTACCCCCCGTACGATGTCGATGAAATGGTTGAGAATCGTACACGAAAATAGGGAAAAATTGCTCCGAATAAAATTACTTTTATAAAGTCATCAAAAACCCCTTTTTTCGAAAAAATTTAAAAAAAAATTTTTTGGGGCCCTGCCCAACTTCCGCGAGAGGGAAAAGAGAGGAGAGAGAGAGAGGAGAGAGAGAGGAGAGAAGGGGAGAGAGGAGAGAGAGAAGAGGGGAAGAAAAGGGGAGAGAGAGAAGAGAGAAAAAAAAATTAAAAAAAAAAACGAGAGAAAGGGGGAGAGGGGAGAGAGAGAGAAGGAGGAGGAGAGAGAGAGAGAAAGAGAGAGAGAAAAAGGGGTAGAGAAAAGAGAGAAAAGGAGAGAGAGAGAGAGGAGAGAGGGGGGGGGTTTACTGGGTTTGGAAAGGACTCTGGGGATGCCCGGGGGATTAGAAAGGCCCGATAAAAAAATTCCAACATCTCACCCCTGCTTTCTGACTACCACTCGTACGTACTATACGTACAGCCCCTTCTAAAAATTACTCTCTCGCTCTCTGATTTTATATTTTTTTTTATATCCTTATTTTTTCAATTTTTTGGACATCATTATCATTTCAATAAAAAATTATTAATGTCATTTTATTTCGACAATGATAATCATAAAAGTAATGATGATAAAACATAATAATTAAAAATTAATTTTTCATAATGATATTAGTGGAAAGATAACATTTATATCAGATAACCAAAAACTTTTCTTTTAAACATCATAACTTTATTTTTAGAGTTTTGTTGTTATTACTATATCTTTATTATTGTTTTGCATCTGTGCACACACAACCATAACTTTCATATCAACACTTTCCTTCCCTCCCTCCCTAATAGTGTGTGTGTATTCATCTAGTTGTATTCATCTAGTTGTATTTTACAGGGCCTGAGCAAAATCGTATGGCCCCGTCTCCATATCAACATTCTTATCATTCATCCTCAGTGTTTAGTGTTGGGGGAAGCCATCACCCCCCAGGAGGCGGGTCACAACCCCCAGCTAACACCTGGTACCCTTTCACTGATGGGTGGACAGGGGCTCGGGTTTTAAAAAGACCGCCCACCTATCTCCGCTCCGCCCGAGGATCGAGCCCCCCCCCCCCCCCACACAACACAGTAACACATGACACAGTGAACACATACAGTATGTGTGTGTGTGTCTGTGCGCTTGTGTGTGTGTGTGTGTGTGTGTGTGTGTGTGTGTGTGTGTGTGTGTGTGTGTGTGTGTGTGTGTGTGTGTGTGTGTGTGTGTGTGTGTGTGTGTGTGTGTGTGTGTGTGTGTGTGTGTGTGTGTGTAGAAAGACGTGGGATGAGAGAGACTATCCATGACCTGACCACAGAGTGTAGACCTGACCTTTCTTATTATTACCTCTCCTCCCCGCTTCTCTCCATCCTCATCTGACACACACACACACACACACACACATACACGCTCACCCACACCCACACTCACACCCACACCCACACACACACACACCACACACACACACACACACACACACACCCACACCCACCCACACCCCCACCCCTACCCCCACCCACACCCACCCACCCACCCACCTACCCACCCACCAACCCACCCAACCACCCACCCACCCACCCACACCCACACCCATACCCACATCCACCCACACCCACACCCACACCCAGCAACACCAACTTTGGTGGGCCGAAGGCCCACCAAACACAGGTGGTGGGCCGAAGGCCCACCAATAGCCCTCCGCAGGAGCTAGCCAAAAAGTCCGCCCGGAGGGCGGCTTTGCTTTCAGGATAGTTAGAAGGGGCTATGATGTGAATGGGTTGGCGTTAATACATACATTTCTACATCCATGATTTCAGGAAAGTTAGAAGGGGCTATCTGGAGAGTCTGTGTTTGGTGGGCCGAGGTGGTGGGTAATGGGTCTATCTGGAGAGTCTGTGTTTGGTGGGCCGAAGGCCCACCAAACACAGGTGGTTGGCCGAAGGCCCACCAATAGCCCTCCGCAGGAGCTAGCCAAAAAGGCCGCCCGGAGGGCGGCTTTGCGGCTAGTATATATATATATATTATATTATATATATATATAATATATATATATTTATATATATATTGTGTTTCAACCTCGTTTATGGTCACTGGTGATGGAGAGTAGTGAGTGAGGGAGGGCTGAGTAGGTGAGGGCTGGGTGGGTCGGTGAGTGAGGCTGGTGGATTCGTGAATAAGGTAGGAGTGAGGGGTGTGGGTGGTTAAGGAGTGAGTGAGGGAGTGAGTGGGCTGAGGGTGTTGAAGAAAGTAGTGAGGGCGTGGATGGGTTAGTGAGTGAGAGGGAATTTGTGAAGGGGCGGGTAGGTAATGATTGAGTGAGGGCTGGCGGGGGTGGATAGGCGGATGGGGGAAATGAGGGGTGGGGGAATTTGACCCCATTAATTAACCCACCGTGTATTTCTTAGCTGAACCTAGCATAAAGGGCATTTTTTTTGCCTAATTTCAAAATAAAACCAAACCCCCAAATTTCCCCCCCGTCCCCCAAACGCAAAAATTCTCCCCCCCAATGGAAGAAAACCCCCCCAAAATTTTTGGGGGAAACCCCCCCAAATCTGGGGAAACCCGCCTGGTGACCCCCGCCGGGTGACCCGGTGGGGGACCGTCCTTGTTGCCAGCTAGCTAATAATAAACTCTTATATAAAAGCTCTGCTTGCTGCAAAAAATTTTTGCCGCATAATTCTGGCTGTACAATGGACAATTTTTAAACATACGCAAATTTTTACATAGTCCCCAAAAAAATTTTTGGACACTGTTATTATACCTTTATTTTCTAATATTTCGTCCTTGCTTCCCCCTAACCCCTAAGCTAAAATGCGAAAGGACAAAAAAAATAGTTTATATCATTAAATTAGAAGAAAAAAAATATTTAAAACAATTTTTTACTGAATAATCATAAAAAAAATTATAATCTTTTTTTTTTTGTTTTTTCACTCCCCCTTCTCCGGCTATTTTTTTCTACCTAGTACCTATTCCCCCTGTACCGTGATACACTAAAGTCGCCAGACAACGTTTTTTTTTTATTTTCGACGTGTGTGGCGTTAATACTTACATTTTTAATGCATGATTTCAGGGAAAATCAGAAGGGGCTATCTGGGATCCCCGTCTTTTTTTTGTCCCCATCTGTGTCCCTAGTATGGCAAAATGAACAAATTACAAAAATTATCAACCCAGTGGCGACGTTGATAATGGGTACACTAAGTCGCCATCTAGTGTTAAAAGTTCTGAGTGTCCTCCCGCCCCGTCGTCCCTTGCCCGAAAAAAAAAAAAAAACCCAAATAGGTAAAAAATTGAAAAAAACCGTATATAAAAATTGGCCCGGCCCTAAAAAAAAAGCCCAAATTTTTTAAGTTGGTGGGTGCGCAGCAACTCTTGCTTAGTTAGACTATACCTAAGCCTGGGCATTGATCACGTACCTAACCTCAGTGGGAGGTTTTCGCCCTTCCCAGATCCCCCTTTGAGTTATTTTTAATTTCGGTGAAATTTCTAGTGTTTGCCCCATACTGCTCTCCACTTCCCCCAACTAGTTTGGGACCTGTGGGAATACGGGGTTTTCTTCGGAGGGGACAAATTAATCGTCGGAAACCGTAATTTAAGATTTGTGTA
>JACEEZ010008971.1:68106-82626 GCA_016584305.1 Chionoecetes opilio
GGGGGCTAAATTCCAATTTAGGTATTTCCTATATCGAGAGATTTGCATAACAAATTAAACCTACGCCAATTAACCTACCTGCTGGGGTTTGACCCACCGATAACCTAACCAAAGCTAACTACTAAAGCTACCTAACCAAATCAAATTTACTACCAAATTACTTATCCTAGCCTAACAATCTAACCTAACCTCCTAGCGAGGGTTTGGAGGGGGTTCTCGACACTTCGGTCATCATTCTGTGAGGATCGTCAGGTTCACACGTCTCTGGACTCAGAAGAAACCCAAATACATTTTCCCTAGATCTAGGGAATTTTTTGACCACCCCTAACTCAAAAACTATGTGGTTGCATTGCATATTTTTTTTATCACAGCCAATATCCCGCATTCCCCCAGGCCCCCCAAGCCTGATTTGTGGGTGAGGGGGAGTATGGGCAAACACTAGAATAATACCTTAATTTCCGACGGCTGTTGTAGGTGTTATAATTACTCCTTCTGATAAGAACGAAACGTTCAGTAAAACCACCACCGATCGTGTATTGGTTTAAACTGCACATATAGCCGGTTTATGGAACTGTCGCCGATAAAAACTCTCGCCGAAACGCCAACCGAAAACTCTCGCCGACAGGGGAACACTCGCCGACGTGGAATTTTCGGCGACAGTTCCACTGGTAAGGACCGTTCACTAACCTAACCTTGATATTGGTCAACTAGCCAACATAACCTAACCACATAACCTAACTCAAGATCAAGAACTAGAATTGTCGCCAGAAATAGGAACACACGCCGACATGAAAAATTGGAACATCGGCCGACGTCGGCGAGAATTCCTATCGGCGACAGTTCCAGGTACCAAATAGCCTACCCTTTCACACTCGTTTTGCAGACCTATAAATAACAGTAGAAAGGTGAAAAATACTTTAATCCAGGGGGGTCTTTCTTAAAACCCGAGCCCCTGTCCACCCAGCAGTTAATGGGTACCGGGTGTTAGCCGGGGGTTTGTGACCCCCCTCCCGGGGTGGTGGCTTCCCCCAACACTAATGCTGCAGCGGTAGATCACTATGGATCTGAGGCATTATCCTCTAAACAAACAAACAAACAAAACCCACTGGTCATGTTATACATACACAAATATTAGCCAAAATTTCTCCATTTTTTCCCCTTTTACAGAAAAGGGGGTTTGATTGATTTAATGCCAAAAAGGGGGAATGTGCCAGATCCTTGACAGAAAAAAAAACGAAAAAATCTTTTCTATGTGTAAAAATCACCCCAACGGACAAATCATTAAGGTTTATTTTGTTGTGTTTTTAGCAAAAGTCATGATTTTTGTTAATAGATTACCTCGTATCGGGTGCCCCAGGCGTGAAAACAAACCCTTTTTCTGATGCCCCATAATGAAAATAAGCTCTTGAGACATCTTTTACTACAATTATGGAGGTTCAACATGAACTTTAAATAAAATTTGGTTGAAAAACAAAAGCACGTGAAACCCCAAAAACGCCTGTTTGAAAGGGCGTGGCGAGATTGGCTGTTGCGGGGGAAACGAACCCCCCTTTTTTTTTTTTTTTTGGCCCTCCAGCGGCAATGGACCTGTAGCTTACTGGGTGCTTACAAATCTTTCCCCAAATACATTTTTGCCATCTCCCCGTAGGGGCTAGAAACTTCGCCCTCGAAACAGGGAAATCGCGGAAAGGGTTTGCTGAACCCGGCCCCGGGGTCTCCTTGCTGGCTTTCCCTACGGGTGGCGGCGGGGATGTGTCGGTTTTCCCCCCAAAAACTCCTGCTTCCTTTTCTTTCTGCCCCTTATCCCTGCCCCTTGGTAAAACCGTCATATAACCCTCTGGGGCCCCTTACAGTGGTGGGAAGGGCAGAGGACGATGGGTACTGTAGATCCTTTAATAAGAAGCTTGGAAAAAAGACAGGGCTAGGGGCCAAAATCCAAGGGGGAGAAAAAACATTTGGACTCCCCCCCGGCAAAAAACCGCCGCGCGGGGAAACCCGTTACCAGATTTCCCAAAGATAAGAAAATTTTACTACCTACAGAACGAGCCCCTTTACTGCAATGAGGGAAAAGGGGAAGGGGCTGGGGGAAAATTTCCCTTTGGGGGGGACCCCTTAATATTGGGGGAAGGGAAACGAAGAAGTGGGGAAGATACTTTGACTCTGGGGGGCGATCACATAGAAAGGATTTGGGGAAAACCCCCATGTTACCACCCTATCCCGGAAAGTGGTTAGCTGGGGGAGGATTTTAAATGTCGCCGGGCGGTATAAAAGCTTTCTCAAAATAAAAGGAAAACGCAAGGACTGATTCGGGGACGGGAAAAGGGCCCTGTGGAAAATGTAGGAAATAAGAACATAAGAAAAAAAGGGAAGCTACAAGGGCCCCCGGGGCCCTACCCGGAAAAAGTTCCTGTCACCTAAAAACTCCCTTTACATCCCCCTTTTCACCCCCATCCAGGAACATTCCACCCCTTTTTTAAAAAAGCCCCCTAATGACTCCGCACTAACTACCTGCCCTACTGAGACCATTCCACTCTTTCACCCCCCTTTTTGGGAACCATTTTTTCTCTTTTTCCTTTTCTAAATCTCGTTTTTCCCAGCTTAAATTTCCGTTATTTTCCTTTTCTCCCCCGGGTTTAAAGCCGTAAAAAATTTTCCTACCTCTTTTATTAAACCCCTTTTATCCCAAAAAAACTTCCCCAGTTTCCCCCCTTATTTGGGCGTCTCTCAGTAAATGTAATTTTAATAATTTCAATTCTTTTTCATAACAAAAATTTTAAGCATCCCTTGTATCATTTTGGTAAACCTTCTCTGCACTGTTTTAACAAGGCTATACCCAATCCTTTAAATGGGAGACCAAAACAAACCGGGCATAGTCAGGTGAGGCCTAAACAAGCCAGAAAAAGTTTTAGAATAACTTTCCGCACTTTTTACTTTTTTTTAATTGGAAATGAACCCCAAATATCTATTAGCTTTTTTCGGGCCCTTTAAAATACTTTGTTTCCTCCCCCGGAGGCCCTGGGTTTACCCTCACCCCCAAGATCTTTTCCCCTTTTTTTTTTTTTTATATTACCCGCGATACTTTGCTTATGGTGTATCTATTACCGGGGTTTTTTTTTCTCCCAAACTTTTCTTTAACGCTCCCTTTAAAATATTAAATTCCATCTGCCATCCCCCCCCTCCCCAAACTCGTTAATTTTATCTAAGTCCCCTCCCAATATTTTTTACACAGCCCTGTGACCCAAAAAATCCTATCACCTTAGTATCTCAGCAAATTTGGGCTGATACCACTGGTAACCCCAAACTACCCAAAGTCTTTTGATGTAAAAAAAAATAGTAATGGGCCCAAAACAGACCCTTGTGGAACTCCACTTTCCCATTTCCCCAATTTCAGTTTTAGAAACCTTTAAATTTTGGTAACCCTTTGTTGCCTTTTAACTTAGCCAACTCTGACCCAATGAAAAACCCTTTCCCCCAATCTTTTCCCTTGACCCTTTTAACCTTTTTTTAAAGAGTCCCTCGTGGGGGTATTTTTCCAGGGGGGCAAAGGGGTCGCTGTTTTTGGCCATGGGGAAACCCAAAACTGAGAAGGGGAGTAAAATTTTTGGTTTTCCAGGAACCACATAAAGATGGAGTTTGGAATCATGCTTTTTCCAGTAATTTGCAAGCCAACTTTTTAAGGGAAATTTGGGGGGGTAATTTTGGGGGGGGGTTACCGGATTTTTTTTGGGTTTTTGGGGGAAACCGGGAGGAAAAAAGGGTTTTTCGCGCCAGGGGGGGGGAAGCCCCCGAAGGGCCCAAAAACCCCGGGTTTTTAAAAAGGGGGGCAAAGTTAAAAAGAAGAAAAAAAAGGAAAACAGTTAGGGGAGGAAAAGGTTTAAAGAGCAATTTGTAAGGGGGAATCCCGGGGGTCAGGGCCTTCACATGTGCCCCCCGGCAAGAAGGGAAGAGCGGGGGCCCTATTTTCAGAAAGGGGGAAAGGGGTTGTAGTATCAGAAGAGGATAGGAGAAGGTAACGGGGAAGGGTTTCCCGGGCAGCTTGTTCTAGCGAACTAAGGGAGAGGTGGGATCCACTACTAAGGGAATGAAAAAGGACCCTAATTCCTCTGTATTTGGAATGGTTCTGCAATAATTTGGTTTTAAACTTTCGGGGACTGGGGCAACAGGGGGGGGGTTTTCCCTGACAATTTTTTGGATTGGGCCCGCCAAAACCTGTGAAAGGGGGGTATCTGGGGTTGGGGGGGGGAGACGTAGGTGCGCCAATTTTTAATTTACGAAAGTTTAAGGGTCCTCTTAAGGGGGGCAGAGGCTTTTTTAAAAGAAATAAAAGTGGGATTTGCCCCGGGGGGTACCGGGTTTGCAGGGGTAGCTGCTCCAAGCAGCCCCGTTTTGATGGGTGGGCCTTTGAAAAAATCCAAAGTCCCCGGGGAAAACGCGTTTGGGGTTTTAAATGGACAAAAAAGGTTTTGGGGGGGAAAACTGTAAGGGCGGCACTTAGACTAGAGACGGAAAAGTGGGTAAACCCATATAAAGGGTGGAAGGTGGAGCGGAAGGGCGAAAGGGGGGGGAAAAAGTGGGGCCGGGTCGGCTCTGGGGAAACCCATCGTGGGGGGGGTTTAGGAAGAGGGACGTATGAGGTGGGGAAAAAGGGAGGTGGGAAAAAGGGGTCGCTAAAAGGGGGTATTGGGGGGCCCGGGCCCAATGCAGGTTTTAAGCGGAGGGGAAGGAGAGCAAAGAGAGAGGTCAAACCAAAAAAATAAACTGAGTCCCACTTAAAAGTGAGGGGGGCCAAATTTAAATTTGAGAAAAATGGGGTTTTGGGTGGCTAGGGGGTTTTCAATGGAGGGGCCCCACGGGGTTTTATGGTGGAGTCCCCCCAAAAGGGGGAGGGGCCCGGCAGTTGAAGTCCCCCTACTACCAGCAAAGGGGTTTTGTGGGCCCGGGAGAAAAGGGCGGGGTAAGGAAAAAAAAGTAAATTTAGGATGAGAAGGGGGAAAAAAATAAAATGGAAACAATAGTAACCCAAAATTTGGGAATATATCCCCTTTAAGAGGGTACAGGGGAAGAAAGTGTTGACTTCAGGGAGATAGAAGCCGTTTTTGGTGGAAAAAGGGATTAAAAGGAGGAAAAATAAAGGGGGAGGAAAAAAAAAGTGGAAATTTGGGAATTTTGCAACGGGGGGTTTGGGAGAAAGGAAAGTTTCTTGGGGGCAGAAAACCTTCCCTTTTTCTAGCGGGGAAACAGGAGGCAAAGGTCTTGTCGGGTGGGAGCGGAACCCACGAATTTTCCAGGGGAAACAGACTTTGTGTAGAGGAAAACGGGTGATAGGGTTGGAATGGTCCCGGCAGGGGGGGGTCAGGAGGTTCAGGGGCGTCAGGCGGGGGGCCCAGTGGGGTGGGGGGGGATCGGGTGGGGGGAGGACTGAGGTAAAGGGGAACATTTAGTAGGGTCAGGGGGGTGGGGGCCCGGGAGGGGATTTTTTGAAAAAAAGGGAGCGAGCGTATACCAGGAGGGAGGGGTAAGGTAAGAACAGCCCGTAAAGAGGGCGGGGGGGCCCCCAAAGAGGAAGTAAAGATGGGGGAGAGGACATGGGTGATAGAGGGAAGGGAAGAAGGGGGATTGGGGAGAAAGATGGAGAAGGAGGGGAAAAGAGGGGGAATTTTTGGGAGGGGGGGAGGAAGAGGGGTGGGGCGGGAGAGGGGAGGGAATAGGTTTTTATCTCAGCTGGGGACTGTGAGGATTGAACAGAAGGGGGGATAAAAAGGGGTTTTGGTGAAGAGGGCAGGGGGGTTCATGCTCGAGGGGACGTACTTTTCGACATAGCCATGGCCCTCGGGCTGGGAGTTGGGAGGGGGAAGCCGGGGGAGGGCACGGGGTTTTCTTGTAGGAGGAGAGGGAAAAGTGGGGTTTTAGGGGTTGCTCGAGGTTTGCAGGGGGTTTAAACCGGGGGTGGTTGACGGGAGTTTATCCAAAGGAGAACCCGAGCATTTTCCCGGGGGGGGTTTTTTATTCAAAAAGAACGAGATATCCCGGGACCCCACCCGGAGGGCTGGTTTTTAGCGGCCCGGGTTACAGGGCAACGACTAGTTCATGGATGCTGGAGGGCGGTGCACTGTTTTCCACATGTGGCGCAGTTCCCATATAACCCCAAAATTTGTAAATTTGGAGGCGTGTTTATTTTGGGGTGACTGTCTGGTTATTTAAAATATTTCCCCACCCCCCCTCCCCCTTTAAAACCCCGTAGCGCCCAGTCTCGACGGACCCCCTGTTCTTTGAGCCTCTTGAACGGCGCGGGGTTTACAGGGTTTGGGGAAGGAATGAAAAGGGGGCGGGGTTTTTTTCGCCGAGCAAGGGGACCCAGGGAAAAGTGGGGGGGGGTGTCGTCACTAGGGGGTTTGGGGCGGGTTTGGGGGGGGGAAACGGCGGTTTTTGCCCCCAGACGCGCCCACTAGGGGGAGCACCCGAAGTTCCCCGGGGGGGGCCCGCAGGGCCCCTAACAAAACCCCCACCTTTTTCCCATTGGGTGTGATGTCGGGTCCGGACAAAGGGGCGGTCCCCGGCCGACACCAACCTGGGTAGGGGGGGGGCATTTCTGGGCCCCTACTGAGCATTGGGCCTGCCCCAGCACGGGCGACAGCTCGGCGATCACGTTTCCCCGGGCGGGCCTGCCACCCTCCGAGAAAGGGGTCAGGGTGGGCAGGGACACAGGAGCGGAACCGGGTGGCCATAGGGCATTGGGGAGGGGGTGTCCCGTGGAGCTAGGAGTGTTGCGGGAAACTCCAGGGGGAAACCCCCGTCGAAGTCCCTTTACTGTCGATGTTGCCGTTGGGCGCCGTCTTTTTAGGATGAGGTGTTTCACCGACTTGAAGGCCGCCTTTGGCGTGGGCCCTTAAAACTGGGGTAAAAGCGGCGAAGATACCCCCGTGGTAGACCCCCCCAGCGCTTCCGTGAAGTTTTTCCCGGGAAAGGGAGTGGGTGGTTTAATTGGGGCCCGCCGCCGTCCTTTTTAAGGGCGGAGCGGGAAAACCCCCTGCCCCGGGAAATAAAACCGGGAGAAGGGCCGTATGGGGTGCGTGGCGGTATTAAACGGGGCCCCCCAGGGGACGCCAAAGGCCACCCCCAGAGAGTGTCCCCGTAACCAGGGAAAGCCTTTTCCCGGGGGACGGAGAAAAAGTCCCCGGGGGAACGGACTCGAAAAGGCCCGGAGGGGTGGCGTCGCACGTAGTGGTTTTCCCGTTGGGTGACTGGGCTGTAAATCTGGCATGGCTCGTAGGCTTCGACGGTGCTGGTAATGTCGGCACGATAACCCGGGCCCGAAGACGTCTGCTGTCCCGGCGCTTCGTGGCTGCGACACCTCGGGGGAAAATCGTGCAGCCCAGCAAGGGTGCAGCGGCCCGGGGGCTCAAAGGGGCCACAAATTTTCTGGGCCCTTTCAGGGCCAAAAATTCCCCCTCTGGGGTTTTAGGCAGTCACGGAATTTCCCGTAGGGGGAGTTGAAGAGCTGTTGGGAAGGGGGTACCGATTTGGAGGGAAAACCGGGCGTCCCCGCAGTCACGTAAAGGGGGGTTGTACGACGGGTCTGTCGCTGCTGCGGGTGGGAATTTCCCGGATGTCCATCGGCGTTCCCTTGGGGGGGCCAAACGAGGTGTAAAAGGGGCCTGATCCTTGGGTTTATGGGGTTGAGGGACACGACGCTCCGAGGTGGGGCGGGGCTTCGGCCCCACACCATTTTCGTTTTTCCCCTGGCTGGGGCGGCTAAAATGGGGGTTTGTGGGCAGGGCATCAGGGATGAGAGCTGCTTCCCAACACGCCAAACGGCCGTAAACCGATAGGGCGAAAAACCTTTTTCCCCTTTAGGGGGTTGGAAGGGGAAAGGTTTTTCCACCGCGCCAAGGTTAGGTGGTTGGGGAAACGGGATCAGGGGTCGATGGGCCTTTATAACCTGAAGCTCTGTAGGCTTATCAAACAAAAGGGCCCGCACTTTGATATTTCCCCCGGGGGCGGCGAGCAGCTCGAGTTTTAAGGTGGCGAGCGGGGTTTGGCGTTTAGGGGGGAATCTTGAGCCCCACGGGAAAGAGGATTTCCCTCCCTGGCCATGGGTTTTCAGAAGGGCGTAAACCCAAAACCCCTAAAAGGCGAAGGCGTCCCCTTTTAAAAAAATAAAATGGAAGTGCGGGGGCAAAGTGGCAAGAACGGCGTTTGAAGCAAAACCGGCCCGGGGCTTGACAAGACTGAAGGCCTCCGGGGCGTGATCGGTTTTCCCAAGGGAAACGTTTTTTTTTCGGGCTCATCAAAGGGGGGGGAGTGGCTGGGCGGCAGCGGCGAGGGGTGGGGGAACTGGGACGCTGGTTCACCAGGCCCCTGAAAAAGCGGGGGGTCATCAAGTTTTGGGGAGTCGGCCCAAATCCCGGATGGCACTGACTCTGTCCCCCATCCCCGGCCACGCCCCCAGCTGAGAGGCTATACCCGCAGAACTCACGCTAGGGCCCCGGGGACCACAAACTTGGCCTGGTTAAGTGTGATCCCCTACTTGCGACAAATAGTGAGCATCTGGGGAATATGTTTGGGGATGGGGTGGGAAGTCGTCGTCGGAAAAGGAGAAAGTCGTCAACCCCCTTAAAGCAGTTTTCTACACCCCCGCAGGGGGGAGGTCCCCCACAGAGACAGTAAGCGTCACCGGTAGCCGAGGGAAACCCCTGGGGCCTCTGCCCAAAACCGTCTCTATGTAGAAAGCCTGCGTTTGGGGGGCGGAAAAGGAAAGGGGACGTCCTCATCAGAGTCCGGGGTCCACGACCAAAAAGTCATCATGAAATCGGGTAATTTCCCCACCTAAATTTTAGGTTATCAGTATAAAAGATATACTGTTATCCTTTGGAAATGTTTGTTTTTATAATATTATCAAATAAAAACCGTAAAACCACTAAAGAAATGCCATTTTGAGACTCCCCAAGGAAATAAAGCATGAACCCTTAAAACCCCCCTTTTACGGGCCCAAAGTTTTAAAAAGTTTTTCCGTCCCTGCCCGCATCCGTCTTATGCTCCCTAAGGGGGCCCCCCCGAAATGACCAGACTGTGCGGCGAATTTATTTTATTTATCAATTTCCAAACCCAAAGTGTATTTTTTTTTCCCGGGGTTATTATATATCATTGGTTTTTTCAAGAGTTATTTGCCTTATGAAAGGGAAAAAAAAAACAAGAAATACAAATAAATAGTGGAATTTAAAACCGGGGGGGCTCCCCAAAAAATATTGAGTAAAGAGATATAAGAAAACCTACGGGCCCCCCACTTTGTAGCTCGAAAAATTCCTGATTTAAAATTTTTTTGGTTTATATGCCAAAAAAAAGCGGGTTTTTATGAGGTTCCAAAAACTTCCATTAAATTTTTATATGGCCAATGGCCAAACTCGGGACCGTTTTAAAGGGACAAAAATACGCGCGCCCCAAGGGTGGCCTACTGAGTGGAAACTGAACCCCAAACCCCCTTTTCATTTCACATTCATTCCCCAAAAGAGAGAGTTTTAAAAATTAGTTTTTTTTTTAGGTCTAGGTTGGATCTTTGACCCCAAAAAAATTTTGACGGGAATTCGGGTAAATTTCTTTTTTTTTGGCGAATTTTTAAACTGTTTTTTGACGGGAATTCGGTCAAAAAATCGATTGCAGACGGGCCCCTTGTAACGCTGAGGGGGGGGGGGGGGACCGAGCGTGGGAAAAGGGGTTAAAAATCTTTCGCCATTTAATATTTTTCTCGAAAAACATTTTACATGGAGAATATCCCAAAAGAAGCGGAATTTTAAATTTCTTTCCATTGCTAATTTTTTTTCTGATAAATGAAAAAAACCATACATAAATTAGCGTTTACTAAATAAAAAAAAACCCTCAATCGGGGAAATATTTCCGGGTTTTTTTGATCTTTTTTTTGTTTTTGTTAACGCTAATTTATTTTAGGGTGCTAAATTTATTTATTAGATAACGAAAAAATATCAAGGGAAAACTAATTTAAATTTTCCCTTTTAAAAAACCCCCACCCACAATAAAAATAAAAAAAAATAGGAAATAATAAAATTAATATATATAATATATATATATAATATAATTTTATTAAAACTAATGTACAGTATTACAAAATTTTGTATACTATAATTTCAAAAAAATATACCCATTAAAACTGGGACATATACACTAAAATATAACCCCTACCCCCAAAAAAAACACAAAACACCCACACCCACACACATACACACACACACAACACACACACACCCCAACATAACACACACACAAACACACACCAAAAAAACCCCCCACCACACACACACACACCAACACACACACACACCCACCCTTCCGAGGGGGTGCAGGAAGAGGGGGGGCGAGGAGGGGGCGGGACCCTTGGGGCACCTTGATCTTCTCCCAGGGGTTTTCCTATAGGCTAAGACGCCACCTTGTCCGTGCGTGTGGGGGTGTCTTGACCAACCTCGGTGAAAGGGGGGGGGGTTGTGGTGTGTGTGTGGTTTTTTGTTTTTTGTGTGGTGTGTGGGTGTGGGTGTGTTTAAAAACCCCCCCGGGGGCTGCCTGTGTGTGGGTGTGGGGGGTGTGTGTGGTGTGTGTGTGGGTGGTGGGTGTTTGACCAAAATCGGGGAAGGGCCCGGGGTGTGGGTGTGTGTGGGGGTGGGGGTGTGTTGGTGTGTTGGGGTCTTGAACCCCCCGGTGCCGCCTGTGGTGTGGTGTGTGTGGGGTGGTTGTGTGTTGGTGTGTTTTGGTTTTTGACCACCTCGGTGAATGCCTGGTGGTGGTGTGTGTGTGGGTGGTTGGGGGTGTGTTGGGCTTGAAACCCCCTCGGTGACTGCCTGTGGTGGGGTGTGTGTGTGTGTGTGTGTTGGGGTTTTTGGGGTTTTTGAAAACCCCCTGGTGATGCCTGTGTGGGTGTGTGGTGTGTGGGGGGTGTGGGTGTGGGTGGTCTTGCCAACCTCGGTGAATGCCGGTGTGTGGGGTGGTGGTGGTGTGGGGGGGTTTGGGGGTGTCCTTTACCAATCGGTGACTGCCTGTGTGTGTGGGGTGTGTGGTTGGGGAGGAGAGCCACTACCAAAAAAGTATGTTATGCGAGTAGGATCCCCCCGCTGCCTGAAATTTTAAACCAAACAACATAAGTTTTATCATAAAATGGGTCAGGAGCTAACAAAAACATGACCCTTTGTCTTTCGCTCTTAGTATGTTATGTCTTTAAATACCCCGGTTGGAAAACTTGTGGCCCCATGCACACAATAATTCCCTCACATTCCTCTATTTTTGTATAATGTCTAATAAAATTGTACTCTGAGGCAACAAGATGCAATGTATATAAAACAATTAACCCTAAATTTAAAAAGTACATACTTTATGAAAAAAAACATGAAATTAACGATCTACAAAATTTCCCGTTTACACGTTTTCGAGTCTGTGGTCATATTTATATGGAAACGGGCGTGGAACGGCGCGGACGTGGCGCCTTCCTCTCGAGGAGCGCCTGTGTGTATGGGGGTGACATACAAACAGAAAACATGTGGTAAGGTGTGCCCATAAAAACACTTAGAACCTTTACAGTTTTAAAACTGTTCTACGTATTCTCAAATTTTCAATGATTTAACATGCAAAATTATTCTAAAGTTTTAAATAGTTAACTTAAAAAAATGCATATTCTTCTCCGTTAATAGTTTATTTCATTTTTTTGCCCTTTCTAGGGACGTAATAAAGCTGGCTCTTGTTAAATTTTTTTTTAGTTTTTTTCGTAGTAGTAGTATTTTTTGATTATTTTTTGTTGGACTACGTTTGTTAAAAATTTGGGAATTTTTCTTTTTTTTGGCATTAGTGTTTTTGCCCTATTTATTAATGATATTATTTTAAATTTGTGTAAAAAGCTGTGGTCAAAAAATATCTATCTATTATCTATCTATCTATCTATCTATTATCTATCTATCTATCTATTACTATTTTGTTTTGGGTGTGTGGTGAAATGTTTGAATAATACTGTGTTGGGGGTGTGGTGTGTGTGTGTGTGGTGGTGTGTGTGTGTAATCTTTAAATGAATACTGGGGTGTGTGTTGTGTGTGTAATGTTTTGAATAAACATGTGGTTTTGTGTGTTTTGTGTGTGTGTGTGTGTGTGTGTGTGTGTGTGTGTGTGTGTGTAATGCTTTGAATGAACATGTGTGTGTGTGGTGTGTGTGTGTGGTTGTGTGTGTTGGTTGTGTAATGCTTTGAATGAATACATTTGTGTGGTGTGTGTGTGTGTGTTGAAATGCTTTGAATGAATACATGTTTGGTGTGTGTTTTGGTGTTTGTGTAATGCTTTGAATGAATACTGTGTGTGTGTGTATCTTGAATAAATAATTGGTTGGTTTGTGTGTGTTTTTGTGTGTGGTTGTGTTTTTGAAATGCTTTGAATGAATACTGTGTTGTGTGTGTGTTGTGTGTGTGTGTGTGTGTAATGCTTTGAATGAAACTGTGTGTGGTGTGTGTGTGTAATGCTGGAATGAATACTTTGTGTGTGTTTTTGTGTGTTTTGTGTGTAATGCGTGAATAAATACATTGTTGTGTTGTGTGTGTGTGTTGTGTGGGGTGTGTGTGGTGGGGTTGTGTAATGTTTTGAATGAATACATTGTTGTTGTGTTGTGTGTGTGTGTGAAAATGCTTTGAATGAATACATGTGTGTTGTGGGGGTGTGAAATCTTTGAATGATACATGTGTGTTGTGTTGTGTGTGTGTGTGTGGTGTTGTTGGTTGGGGTGGTTGGGGTGAAATGCTTAATAAATACATGTTGTGTGTGTGTGTGTGAATGAATACGGTGGTGTGTGTGGTGGTGAATGAATCTGTGTTTTTAAAAAAAAGTATTCCAAAATTTTGAAAAAGACAAAAAATCTATTTAAAAAAACAAAAAGGAAAAAAAGTTTTTTCAAGTTTTAAAAAAAAAACTTTCAAAAGTTTTTCAAGAAAAAAAATTTCAAAAAAATTTATTTAAAAAAGTTTTTAAAAAAATTTCTATTCCAAAAAGTATTTAAAATCTTTTCACAATGACTAAAAAAGTTCTTTAGAAAAACTTTAAAATTTTAGTTCAAAAACTATTTCAAAAAAAGGGTTTAAAAAAAGATTTCAAAAGTCAAAAAAGTGGGTAAAAAAATAGGGGAGCGATAGAAGGCAGCAGGGAGAAGGGAGGGTAGAAGTCAGACAAAAATTAAAAACCATTAAAAAATAATAATCCCATCACTAAAGAATAATAAAAAAGGCTCAATAAAAACTAAATTAAAAAAAACATAAATAAACTACCGAAATAACAACCCTTTTTTAACTTGTCATTAAATGTCCACAAGTTCATTAATTTTTCCGTATAAACCCTTGAAAGAACCTTATTTTATGCCTCTAATCCCCCCATAATCTCTCTTGACCTTACAGCCTTGTATTTACCTGCATTAAAACCCATGTCACGCTCAAATACGCGGAAAAGAGGCAATGTTAAACTTTTCATTAAAGTCCACAAGTTCTTTAATTTTTTTTGATAAACATTTAATTTTTTTTCCCCTTTTCCATTAAACCCCAAATTATCCCCGTTTTACCATTCCATTCTTCACTATAAAAATAAAACATAAAGAACACAAAAAGGTTTGCTTCAAGCCCTTTTATTACCTATAGATCACCTTATAACCCTTTTACACCCTTTTTTCACCCTCTAACACTTTTTTACCCTTTTACCACCTTGTCACGCCCTGGCCTCGTCCCCCCCTCACCACCAGGGCCCAGGTGACGTCATCCCCCCTGCAAAGGGTCAAGGGGGACTGGGAGAGGATTGCAAAACACGCGGATTAGCACATAGAATGAGTAAACCCCAATTTAATCTAAGCGGTTTTAAGATTTAAATGGGATCAAAATTTAAAGGTTTTAAATTATCTATTGTCTTTTTATTTTTATAAAATTTTATTGAAATCACTTAAAATTATGATATTTTTTGTTAATTAATAGGGAGGGCGTTTATCATTATCTTTTCTTTCCCACGTATATTTGGGGGCTAATACGCATATAATTAATGTTTTTAGAAAATTTTTCGTCACTTTTATCCAAAAAGTTTTAAATAAAAGTGATTTTTGGGAAAATGAAAATAACACTAAAAACCCGACACACCTTCCCTCACACTGCGTAAATATTCCCTCGATGTACAAAAGACAAATATACAAATTATAAAACTTACAAAACTCTGCTCCATAAAAACAGACTAAAAAGATAGATTTCCTATTATTTAAATGTACCCGATTGTATCTAGGAATTCATTTTCTTTTATAATTTCAAGGGTGTGTGACTAACGTTTGGGCTATTTTTCAAGAATGCTCGCAATCCCGGCCGGTGGTTTTCCACCCTCGTACCCCACTGGTCTCATCTACAAAAACGCCCGGCCGTGGATATTTGACATTCGTACCAACCCCCGGGGTGGCTGCAAAAACAGTCTACCACACAACCTGGTAGCCTTTTGCTACAAAAAAAACAATATTTTTAAAAAATG
>JACEEZ010008972.1:0-12500 GCA_016584305.1 Chionoecetes opilio
ATTCCCGCTTTGTATTTTAATTTTCTTAAAACCTTCCGTCGACAACTCTCACTCATTCAATGGTAAGGAGAGGGTCAGGGCTACGGGGCCTCCCTATACCTCACACACACACACACACACACACACACACACACACACAACACACACAACACACACACACAAAAAAAAAAACCACACACACACACACACAACACACACAACACAGACACAGACACACACACACACACACACACACACACACACACACACACACACACACACACACACACACACACACACACACACACACAACACACACACACGCACAACAGACACACACACACACGCACATAGACAAATTCATACTTTTATCTTTTTTAATAACAAACATCGTTATGATGTAGAAGAGCAAAATATATGAATGTTGTCAGTAATATTATCTACACACAACACACACACACACACACACACACACACACATACACACACACACACTACATAGACAAATTCATACTTTTATCTTTTTTAATAACAAACATCGTTATGATATAGAAGAGCAAAATATATGAATGTTGTCAGTAATATTATATTATCTACGTCAGGTGTATGTGAAAAAAAAATCTCTTACTAAAGTTGCATCAAGTGCCAAAAAAAGTCAGCTAAGGATTTCGCGTATAAATTAAATTCCTGCCCCAAAAAATCACGTTTGTGTAATACCATCTAAATAACATGAAATATTCGTTTTCGTAATGCAAATATGTTATAATCTATTCACGGCCCCAGTACGAGACCGAATAACACTTTAAGTATACGTAATAGCTGACAACTTGGCAAACTATCATACCATTAAAGCAAGAAACAATCAGGGGAATTAATCTTAAGGAAATCAAGTTAGAGGTGACACAAGGTTCTTAAACATCACCAACGAATAACATTTTTCTTGCGTCGTCGTTGTGTCTTGTTTTACGAAGCGTCCAGCACACCCTTAAAGACCCCGCCACGCAACAACAACAACAACAACAACAAACTACTACTACTATAATAACAACAACAACAATAGCATAGGGACTGAGCAAGGAGATGGAGGGAGAGACCGCATCCTCCTTGCGTTTTGTTAATGGGTGGCGAACACTTTTTACAATCGACGCTGCAGGCTCTGGGGACACGAAGGGGAGGAGGAGGGGGAAGGCTAGAGGAGGGGGAAGGACTTATATGGGGAAGGAAGAGGAGGAAGAGGAGGAGGAGGAAGGGGAGATGGAGGGGAAGAGAGGGATAAAGAAGAAAAAAGTGATGAGATAAAAAAAAAGTTGCACAGATTGAAGAAATCTATACGATTTTTTTTTTGTTTTTGTTTGTTTTGTTTGTTTGTTTGTGTGCGTCCCTGATCGTTTATACCTGCATATCTAACTATACGTATTTACACACATATCTTCCTTACTTTCTATTTACCTACCAACATAACACCACAAGTAAATATAAAAAATATAAAAATCACGGAACCCTTCTTAAAATGCCCCCGAAGAAGCCGTTCCAGGAAGCCTTTGATAAGTGGAAGCTCGGTCGACCACCACCACCACCACCACCATTACCAGATGCAAGGAGGTAAATGTCTCGGGTCAATGGAGGTATTGGCGGCAAAACCCATCGGAGCGTCTTGCCATTAACAGAGTAAATACAAAATATACCCACCTTATTACCGAGAACCGCCAGAGACATATAATCTCGGTGCCCAACGCCTACTACCCCCTGACCGTGCAAATGTACTCTCTCCATTTGCCTACAACCTTGGAGCCAGCATGAATGAAAAAGAAATTAAAAATATAAACGTAGTAGGAATAGAATGCCCGAATAATGCTTGAATTTGGTTTAAGTGGTGGTCCCATTTTCACTTCCGATGCAAAATAACTCTGTAATATATTGGGCGGTAGAAACCCATCGAGAATGTCTTTCCATTAAACGAGACATGCAGTTCCACCCCTTACCGGGAGAACCACGAGAGGTTCATCTCGTGGCAACGGCCTATACCCTCCTATTTGTACTGTCTCTCTAAGCCAGATTACACCGTGCCAGTATGTGAAAAGTTTTGAAAATAAAGTACTTGCAAACTGTTACTGATAATAGCTTGAATATGGGTTTAAGTGGTGTCTATAGACTAGCATTCAATAATAACTTAACGTCTGGTCCTGAAGTATAATACGATAATAGTATTGCAAACTTTCCTGATAACTAGCATGTGTCTTATAATAGTAACTCAACGTATCATATCAGGTTTTAGCTTCTTTTGTACATAAAGTCTGACTAACAACGTGCCTTAGTACCATAGTATCGAAAATAATAGTAATTGCAACGTGTCCTGATAGACTAGCATTGACAATAATAGTAACTGCAACGTGTCCTGATAGACTAGCATTGACAATAATAGTAACTTCAACGTGTCCTGATAGACTAGCATTGACAATAATAGTAACTGCAACGTGTCCTGATAGACTAGCATTGACAATAATAGTAACTTCAACGTGTCATGATAGACTAGCATTGAAAATACTAGTAACTGCAACGTGTCCTGATAGACTAGCATTGACAATAATAGTAACTGCAACGTGTCCTGATAGACTAGCATTGACAATAATAGTAACTGCAACGTGTCCTGATAGACTAGCATTGACAATAACAGTAACTTCAACGTGTCCTGATAGACTAGCATTGACAATAATAGTAACTTCAACGTGTCCTGATAGACTAGCATTGACAATAATAGTAACTTCAACGTGTCCTGATAGACTAGCATTGACAATAATAGTAACTTCAACGTATCCCGATATACTAATATTGAAAATACTAGTAACTTCAACTTGTCCTGATAGACTTCAACTTCATGTTTAATAGTTCAACTTCCTGATAGTGTGAATATATTGCTGTTAGTTAGTTGCCATTTTGTTGTGTGTTTTGCATCTTTTTTATGTGGCGTGTTTTGGTAGCGTAGTGTTCTTGCAGCAACAGTGCCTCTGTCAGGAAGTGCTCCGTCAGAGGCTGTCACTCCCGCAGCCAAGCATATGAAGGAGGAGGAGGAGAAAGAAGAGGGGGAGGGAAAAATACCATATTACATGTATTTACACCAAGAATCTCTAGCAATTTCCAACTCAAATACAATTCACATAACACATACGTAGGTAACACATAAACCAACAACACCAAAAATAAAAAATAACACAAGAGCTAAGATATATAAATGAGACGGTACAAAACAGAACACGCACACGCGCACACACACACACACACACACACACACACACACACACACACACACACACACACACACACACACACACACACACACACACACACACACACACAAAACACCCCCTCCCCCCGGAACAGAATAACAATAAATATCTAAAACAACAGCTATCCAAAGACGATAGAGGGAAGTAAGGAGTCCAATAGGAGTGTACAAAGAGGTGACAAAGGCGACAGGAGGTGAGGGAGGTGAAGAGAAGCCCCGCCTCGCACACACAAAAGGTGTCGCGTCACAAACACAGTCAATCTAGGCGGCGACGACGACGTAAAGGCGACGTAACGACGCCGTCACCCTTGCGTTGGCGACACATAAACCCTGCATAAAGACACACCGACAATGACACCTCCTCTTCTTCCTTCTCCTCCTCCTCGTCTTCCTCGCCTCTGACATGTCCTCCTCCTCCTCCTCCTCCTCCTCCTCCTCCTCCTCCTCCTCCTCCTCCTCCTCCTCGCCCTCTGACACCCCTTCTCGTGCCCTCTCCACTCTTACTAGCTTCCTCCTCCGATCACTCTTATCCGCCCCTTCTCTCCCTGGCCACCTACACCAGATCTAGTCACCTCCAGACATAAAAAGAAGTTGAAGACCTCCCCCGATCACCTCCCTTTAAAAGCGCCATAAAATCTATCTGGGGCCGAGAACAACGCAGAGAAGAAATACCTTAAAAGACATAACATAAGAAGGGGGAAGGGACACTGGTCTCACCCCCCTCTTTACATCTACAACTACCCCCCCCACACCCTTGGGAAATACCCGGCTATTCGGAACCTTCGGTTCTGTCCCTTTACGAATAGAGGTAGAAAATCGGCTACAAACATTAAAACTATAGAAAAAGAAAGGGTTTTGCCTTCTATTACCCCATCTCTTATTTTCAATTCTTCTCCCTCTCCCACCCTATTCCCCTTCTCGCTTCCTTCTGACTTTCCCTTCTGTTTCTTCTACCCTTTCAGAATGAGTTTCATCTTTTGCTCTACAGGGGCCCTTTTTTTCATTCAACCCATTGAAAGGAAAAGAGGGGAATTCTTTCCCTTCATCTCGTTTTTCTTATTTTCATGTCATCCCTTCATTCCCAGCTTCGGCTGGGATCGCTTCCTTCTTTCTTTCCCATACCTTTCTATCCTCTTTCTAAGCCAGTGTATGTTTTACCACTTTACCTACAGTCCCTTTTTTTTCCTTTCCTCCTCTCCTTTTCCAAAGGCGCCCGAAGAGCCCTCCGCCGCCGCTATCTCCCTGAGGCGGCGCGGGTGGGGAGCAGACAATGAACGAAGTCTTGTGAGTGTTATCTTGTTAGCTGTGACGCGTAGTAATGGATGGACCCGCGAACAGTCTGCTTTGGTGGTGAAGGTGGTGGTGGTGGTGAGGGTGGTGACAGGTTTAGTTTGATTGTACGAGTGGTGATGGTGAGGATGGTGATGAGAGATTGTACTGGTGATAGTGGTGATGATAGTATTGGAATAATAGGAAAATACTGGAATAGGAAGAAGCTAATGCAGGTTAAAGAATGGGAAAACAAGAAGAACAGTGAAGGAAAGTTAGGAAACAGAGAATGAAGAAACAGACATAAGAGATAAGAGAGAAATCAGAGCGAAGAGGCAAAACGAAAAGAGATGAAGACATTATGGAAGCGGATAAAACTAAGAGAATGAGAGAAACTAATGAAGGGAAGATGAAGGGAGGAAGAAGGGAGGATGAGAAGGGTGGATAAATGGATGGGAAGGGTGGAGAAATGGATGGAAAGGCGAACAGACAGTTGCTACCACATCCACTTACGATCCATTTAGGCAGAGCTTGGTTTGTCAACGGCAATAAGACTAATCTAATGAACACCAGCCAGGAAGATGAACGAGGCGGGATGGAGAGTGGAGGAGGAGGAGGAGGAGGAGGAGGAGGAGGAGAGGAGGGGGGAGGAGGAGGAGAGGAGGAGAGGAGGAGGAGGAGGAGGAGGAGGAGGAAGAGAAAGGAGAATATGTGAGTGAATGAGGAACTGTACGGAGATGAGAGAAATGAAAGAAATGGATAATGGGAAGCAAAAGACAAGTGAAGGATAGACGAGCGAGTGAGTGTGTGAGTGTGTGAGTGAGTGAGTGAGTGAGTGAGTGATTGAATGAGTGAGTTAGTCGATGGACATGAGACTGACACACGGATGCAGAAAAAAAACTGTGCCGAGAGATAAAATCATATGGAGAGATAGGAAAAAAAAACTGGATACGATGAAAAAATATATTTGGGAAACGTTAAAAAATAAGCAATACCCAAAAAAATACGAAGAAAATGAATCAGCATAAGCCACCAATTTATATAAGTAGGCCTATATCCAAGAAAATATATGGTGTTAGAAAAATATATAATAAAAAAATACCAGAGTGTACTGTCTAATAGGGGAAAAAATTACTGCAACACAATCAAAACTATAGAAACACAAAACAGAAAAAAAAAAATAAACCAGTGGGTCCTATCGACTCCTAAGGAAAAGCTACTCGCACCGCCGCCACCACCACCACCAATACTGCCGAGAAGAGACAGATGGCCCGCTGGGAGCTATTGTCGTCGCTACACACACATATACATTCATGAGGCCTTTTGCTGTGCGGTAACCTGGTGATCGTGCACAGCTTATTGCAGGATTCGCTCAAGTGTTTCCTCGCGTGTGTTGCAGAGATGTTGCATGTATAACAGAGAGAGGGGGAGGTGTTGCGTGTGTTGGGGAGGAGGTGTTGCATGTGTTGCTGACAAAGGGGAGGGTGTTGCGTGTGTTAATGTGTGTTGCTGATTGTTTCTAAGGAAAATATTCGTAGGTGGTGGTGGTGGTGGTTGTAGAAGTGTTGAAATCGTAAGGGGAGGTGTTGCGTGTGTTGCTGACAATAGAAGGGTGTTGTGTGCGTTAATTTGTGTTGCTGATTGTTTTTAAGTAAGATATTTGGAGGTTGTGGTGGTGGTAGGGGTGTTGTATTCGTAAGGAAGCGTAGAACAAGTGTTGCTTTGTTTTGATATACGTGCATAGTGAAGGTATTGCTTAATTAAGGGACTGATTGTGTTGTGTACTCTAGTTTGTGTTGCAAGTTTAGTCACGATATATCTATGCTTTGATAATTTCTCCCTTTTCTAGTTTGTGTTTCGAGTTTAAGGTCATAATATATTGATGCTTTGATATTGTTGATTCTCTCTACCACCATCACAGTGTTTATTCCCTCCTTATTTTCATCGTCCTGTGAAGAAGCGATCAATATATTTACACATTTATGGGATTCACTGACACACCCACACACACACCCACACCCACACACACACACACACACACACACACACACACACACACACACACACACACACACACACACACACACACACACACACACACATACATACACCCCCCCACACACACACACAAAGAAATTGAAAAAAATAAGCAGAAAGAGAAATAATTAGAGTAGCTAATCTCCAGGTCAGTTCCATTTGCATGTCCGTCTCGCAATTAGGAAAAGAGCGTGGTAATTTGGAACACTTAGGGAGCCGCAACGTCCGCACGGAGGGGCTGCGGACGCACAATTAACCTAAGGCAAAAGCAAGGTGAATAAGCTATGGTAATGAGGCCATGGGGATATGTAGTGTGTATTATTTCTATATAGAGATTTTTGTGCCTAGATAACTTTCAATTCATTTAGAAAAGCACTGTATGTATTTCTATTGTTGTCTATCTGATCATTTCTAACTGACGGGAAAATATGATGCCAGGATAGTCTGTCGATTGTGAGTATATATCCTTGTCCTTAAGTCTGTCTGTCTATCTATATGTCTTCTTTTTCTTCTTTTTCATTATTTATTATTTTTTATTTTTTTTGACCTGCTGTTTTCTTTTAATTTTTAGTATGTATGCTCCTGTCTTTCTGTCTGTGACTCTCTATCTCTCTATCTCTCCCCCTTTTTTTTTTTCTCTCTTCTCTCTCTCTCTCCTCTCTCTCCTTTCTCTCTTCTCTCTCTCTCTCTCTCTCTCTCGTCTCTCTCTCTCTCTCTCTCTCTCTCTCTCCCTCTCTCTCTCTCTCTCTCACTCTCTCCTCCTCTCTCTCTCCTCTTCTCTCTCGTCTCTCTCTCTCTCCTCTCTCTCTCTCTCTCCTCTCTCTCTCTCTCTCTCTCTCTCTCTCTATCCCTCTTCTCTCCTTCATCATCTTTCCTCATCTGTCTCAGTCTAAATATCTCCTCTCCACTCTCTCCCTATCTCCTCTCTTCTCTCTCTCTACTATCAAAAAAAGTCATCTACACAAACAGATCTGCTTTATCAATCTCATCTCACAATATTACTTTCATGAACCTAAATCACTGACACAAATATTGGTCTCAGTAACTACATCAATATATAAATAGAAAAAAAACAAACGATAGTAAACGAGAGAGCCCATGTCCCCCCAGATAAGAAAAGTACCTTGGCAAGAGAGCGTCATATGCTGAGTAGTCGGATAAGTAGGAAACGTCGATTAACATAAGCAAATGTTCAACGATTCAAGTATCTTCTTAAACAAAACAACGCAATTTGATTCAAGCAGTTGCGGATTGAAATTAATGGTAAAGATGAGATGGAGGAGGAGTTGACGATGAGAGAGCGAGCGAGAGCGGAGGTAAGAGAGAGAGAGGAGAGAGAGAGAGAGAGAGAGAGAGAGAGAGAGGAGAGAGAGAGAGAGAGAGAGAGAGAGAGAGAGAGAGAGAGAGAGAGAGAGAGAGAGAGTATCATTGGCACCCTATAACTATAAGCCTCTCTCTCTCTCTCTTTTTTGCGTGGACGAAAAGTTGGAGAAAGTCTTTGATAAGGAACTGAGATCGTGGAGGAGGAGCGTCGTCAGGAGGGTCTTGCGTGGCTCATGTGACTCGGTATTGGTTAACGGAGAAAAATGAGATGCCGAGAGATAGAGAGAGAGAAGAGAGAGAGAGAGAGAGAGAGAGAGAGAGAGAGAGAGAGAGAGGAGTAGAAGCAGAGATAATTATAATACAGCCATAAGATAAAAATAACGACGTCAAACAAAAAGCGAGATAAGATAGATAAAGAGAGAGAGAGAGAGAGAGAGAGAGAGAGAGAGAGAGAGAGGAGAGAGAGAGAAGAGAGAGAGAGAGAGAGAGAGAGAGAGAGAGAGAGAGAGAGAGAGAGAGAGAGAGAGAGAGAGAGAGAGAGAGAGAGAGAGAGAGAGAGAGAGAGAGAGGAGAGAGAGAAGAGAGAGAGAAGAGAGAGAGAAGAGAGAGAGAGAGAGAGAGAGAGAGAGAGAGAGAGAGACCTTAATTTCCTACATATATACAGCCATTAGATAAAAAATATAACGACGTCAAAACAATAATATCAATAACGAAAAATCATAAGACAAACTCATGACATCCAACGATAGAAAAAGGGAAAACAAAACCGAATGAATAAGCGTGAGAGAAAATGGAAGAATAAAGGGAGGAGTAATCAAGTGAGAGAACGATGGGAGGAGGAAGGAAGAGAGGAGGAGGGAGGAGGAGGAGGAGGAGGAAGAGGGGAGGAAGAAAGGGGAATGAAGGGGAGAGTAAAGTCCAGGAAACAGGGTGAGTGAGCAGGGTGGAGGGAGGGACGAGGGGAGAAGAGGGGAGACAGGGTATACAAAGAGGGGAGAGATGAGGAGGGAGGAAACCTATTGGAGGAAAAGAGAAAGGGGAGAAAGGGGAGGGAAAGGGGAAATATGAAAAAAGAAAAAATATATATAAGGGTAGAAATGGAGTCACTTCTTAATCTAAAACAAAAATCATCATATTGCAACCTAATTCTATGTGTATATTATAATCTGAAGTATAGTAGTAGTAGTAGTAGTGGTAGTAGTAGTAGTGGTAGTAGTAGTAGTAGTAGTAGTAGTGGTAGTTGTAGAAGTATAGTAGTAGTAGTAGTGGATAGTTGTAGAAGTATAGTAGTAGTAGCAGTGTATAAGATTGTGTTAGAAGATATTGAAAGGGAGTTATTCGATGGAGAATGAAGTAAGTTGTTATTGTGTTGTTGGGGGTGTTGTAGTAGATGTGGTAGGGGTGTAGTAGTTGTTGTTGTAGTGGTAGTAGTAATACCGATAAAAACAGTTGTGAAAAGCTCTTACAACCACCATCATTACTATTATCATTGCTATTTTTTATATCATTATTATTATTATTACTATTATGATAGATCTTGGCGTGTGGAAACGATCAATTATCAATCTTTCTGGCGGTCCACTGCCGATAATAGCGTTGTGTCTAAGGGGTTAAACGACTCAATGTAGTGTAAAGAGTGAGAGGAAAGGGAGAGAGTAAGGGGAAAGGGAGAGGAAGAGGGGACTGAGACAGGGGGAAAAGGGAAGAAAGAACAACAAGAAGAACAAGAAGAGGAGCATGATCAGGAAGAAGAACAAAAAGAACAAGAAGGAAAAGAAGAGAAGAGGTACAGAAAGAGAAGGAGGAGAGAGAAAGAAGAGGAGGAGAGGGATGAAGGAATGGAGGAGGAGAGAGAGGAGGGAGGTAGGAGGAGCAATGAGAGGGTCTATCAGATGGGAAATAGGAGGGGAAGGAGTACTAGGCAGCTTGGAATTAGCGAGTGAAGAGAACATAAAGAGATAGTTAGGATGGAAGAGGACAGATGAGAGAAGGAGAGATGATTAGCGAGATGAAAGAGAGACATAAGAAGAGAGATTATAGAGAGAGAGAGAGAGAGAGAGAGAGAGAGAGAGAGAGAGAGAGAGAGAGAGAGTAGAGAGAGAGAGGAGAGAGAGAGAGAGAGAGAAGATAGAGAGCAGAGAGAGATGAGAGAGAGAGAGAGAGAGAGAGAGAGAAGAGAGAGAGAGAGAGAGAGAGAGAGAGATTAAGATCAGATAAGATTTTCATCCTATCTAGACACTTTGCAAGTACCAACTACAAGGATATTGACTATACAAAGCGCCGCCATGTCAGCACGAACTAGGCGGACTCGAACCGCTGACCAAATGCACAGGGACGCTGCACATTGCGAACTCACGTCTCTACCAACCTTGCCACCCTGACGGGCAGAGAGAGACAGAGAGAGAGAGAGAGAGAGAGAGAGAGAGAGAGAGAGAGAGAGAGAGAGAGAGAGAGAGTAGAACAATTTATCTAGATCAACGACAATTTAAAAAAAATACATCTACTTGATTATAATTTTCTATTTGATATTAAATTTATAATGACTCGATTACATTTTTTTTTTTTCTTTATTTACATTCGTTGTCTTAATTGTTATCATCCTAATAAGTCTAAATTTGAGTACTTTTTTTCCCAAAAATTCTTACACGTAATCTTCCTTTTTCTTCATCGTTATATTAAAAAAAGGAAATTTTGTCTCATAGTAACAACACACTTGAATATTTGTGCTTAATTCAATCCTTTAATATTAATCTTAAGGGCTTAATCACCCTTTAGCATCATAGAAACACAACAGATCAGTCAGCTCTCAAAACTATCAACCAATAGCTGATCTTCCCTTCTGACCCTCACGTAACCACCAATCAATAATCCGGGATGTATGAGCGAACCGAAATAAATGGGTGCGGCAAAACGAATGTAGAAGCTTTTGGCCACGGACGTTTTGGCCAGGACGTTTTGGCCACGGGCAAAAACTAACAGTCTCACTAATCCTAGGTCTCTAAAAAACCTAACATAACCTGACCTAGCAAAACCTAACATAACCTAACTTAACCTATCCTAACGGCCAAAACGTCCGTGGTCGAAACATCCGTGCTTATTTCGTGGTCCGAGCGGCGATGGTTCTTGGCGACGACGGGGGTGTTGGTGGAGGTCAAATTTTGGGTCTGACGGCGACGCTGACGACAAAGTGGCATCGGAGGCGTGAGTGGAGGTCGTGGTGGAGGTAAGGTAAAGGTATAAGTTATATAATAGGTATATAGAAGGTAGGTATATCAAAATAGAGGTAAAAGTAGAGGCAGTGGCTGGGGATAGTGGGGATTAGGGATTAGAGCGGCGGTGAGGGGGGTGAGGTAGCGGTGAGGCGGTGGCGACGGCGGCGGTATAAAGAATGATATATTTAACTATAAAACTATATAAAACCTAAAAAAAAAGATAAAAAAAACTATATAAAAACTATTAGAAAAATATCTATATGAAAACTATAAGAAAAACTTACATAAAAACTATAAAACTACTATGAATAAAAAATAAGAAAAATTCCCCTGGTCTTCGGTATATAGATGCAGTGTTGGGTCGACATGGGTATATACGACATCAAAAAGATCAACTCCCAAGGCACTGCTGAGTTTGTTAGACGTAAAACAAAGATCAGTTCAACAAAAAAATATAACCAATGACTTCACGTAAGTATAATATCTAGAAAAAATAAATGGAAAATAAATAAAACAAGAAGAACAAGATAGCGCCGGTAAGAATTCATCATAACTCAAGAAACGCATGAACACGTAATAATACATCCATGATAGGCCTATTTTATATTCAGAATTTCTCAGAACGCCAGGATATCACTATAACAATGGACAACGGGAAAAGCAGAGGAGTGGGAGGAGGAGGAAGCAACGTGAAGAGAGAACGTCAGGCTTTCCATCCGGTCCAGATTCTTGAAGATCACTCACTGCTGCCCTCATGCACGCGACTCCCCGGCCGGCCACACACACACACACACGTCAGTCCCACCACCAGGAACACCCGCAGAAGCCCTCACTCCCTGCCACCTCCCTCGCTTAACAGTATTCTCCTTCACTGCGTCACCCACTGCGTCACCCACTGCGTCACCTGCGTCTCCTGCGTCACCTGCTTATATACATGTGCACTAAGTCTTGTATCCACGGCACTTCGAGTCACTGGGCGTTTCTCCACGTTCACTTAGACACTACGAGAGTTCCAGAGTTCACTTAACATAAGAACATAAGAAAATAAGGAGGCTATAAGAGGCCCTGAGACCTACACGTGGTAGTTCCTGTTCCACTTCGATAAAAAAAAAAAAAGTGTTTCGTCGCCAAGTCCTCCTGACCGCGCGCCTATAGCCCGCCTGACCGCTCTCGCCACAACACACACAGGTAAGTCGAGCTACTGACGCCCTCCTGACTGCCGCCGCCTCTCGCCCAGCTCCTGTTCCTCCCGCGGCTCTCTATTGTATTTGCTAATGAGTTTCTAATGATAAACATGATGTCTGGAAGATGGCTAATGACTCCCCTGTATGAGTGGTGCTGCACTACCCTTGGCCTTGCCTCAGGGTGCGTGTGTAGGGTGGGCGTGGGGGATTCGT
>JACEEZ010008972.1:17500-45000 GCA_016584305.1 Chionoecetes opilio
ACACTATAGTAGCACCGATAACTCGATAAGAGAAACTAGTACAGTACCCTAAGAACCTATTTCTCTGCCTCTGCCATGCCCGTGTGTTCAGATATCGAGCATCGCCAAAGATAACATCAGGTAATATTTAAATCCGCCGAAGACTTGAGCGGAACACGGGGTGAGAGGTTGTATATTCAAATAGTATGCAAATGATTGTTTGTTAGACCTCCCTCCATCGTCCAGCCGTGCCCCAAGCCTCGTGACGTGCGGCCTGTACGTGCACGGAGACTCAGGTGCGTACGGTTGTGATGGGAGACACGTGCAACACTAAATGGCTTTGATTAAGGACACGTGCATATTTAGTGATGATTGGTACGTGCCACGATTTCCGGCTTTTGATAGAGTACACGTGCACTTATTATATAGTTGTGATGGATACGTGCGAAGGTGTACGGCTTTGATGGGGAACACGTGCATAATTACGTACAATGGTAGCTAGTGACGTGCAACTCTCGTAATATGCTAACACTCTTTTATCATGCTCAATTTCAGACTCGCAAAATATAAGCCACATGCTAATGAACCTATATTTAAGGTATATATTTTGACCCATATTAATCCTCAATACATTTTTTCAACGTAAAAAATACCTCTAATCTGCATTGCTTGAACGTTTTACATACACTAACACATCTAAATACAGAATTCCTATTTAAATACACTGAATTATATTAGTTCAGTGACACAGGGAACACAATGTGACGTAATGAATCATAACAGTACACCATAAACCTCATAAACTTTGATCATAAACGTCACATAACACAGCATATCAGGTAATACACAATGACACAAACGATAATGAGGCGACGTTGAGTGTGTGCTGTAGTAGGAGGATGTCAGGGTTGGAGGGAGAGGTCAGGGTGGGCGGATAGATAAGTAGAGGCAGTGGTGAGGTTTGTGGCGTTGTGTGTGTGGGTGGCAAGGTGGATGTAATTTGACATCCACTTTCCATGATTATCTTGTTTTCTAATCCTGCTTTCCAATCTTCGTCACGGAATTAATCGAAGAATACCGTAAGGTCAGTCAAGGTTACTCTCTCTCTCTCTCTCTCTCTTCTCTCTCTCTCCTCTCTCTCTCTCTTCTCTCTCTCTCTCTCTCTCTCTTCTCTCTCTCTCTCCTCCTCTCTTCTCTCTCTCTCTCTCTCTCTCTCTCTCTCTCTCTCTCTCTCTCTCTCCCCCCTCCATCGCTACTCCCCAACCCCTCTCCAACCCTTTTCCCTCGACCCCCAATTTCCCGGACGATTTGCCCCTCATACTTCAAATCTAATTGGTCGTGGCCATAAAAATCGGGCCATACCAGGTCACTGAACCACAAGGAAGGTGAGCAGTGACCCCCAGGTGTTGTGCTCCCTCCCTCCCTCCATCCGTGACCTACCTTCCCTCCCTGACCCTTCTACACTTGGGAGGTCAAAGTCATTTATTATCGAGGCGTGAGAGGTCCTTTCTAACACACACGAGGGAGTGGGGGCAGTGTAGGGACGAGGGCGAGCAAGGAGTGAGGTGGTGATGGCAGGGAGGACAACAGGAAAAGACAAGAAAAGGAAGTATTGGAATTTCCTGGGTTTTTTCATTTTAAAATAGGTCAGTTATTTTTCAACATCAAGTTTTCGTACATAAAATTCCTCTTTTAATCAAATTATTCTTCAACATCTTATTCTTATTATTCTCCATTTTTTTTCTTATTCATGATCCTACTTCAGTTTTTGTTCATATTCTTGTACTTCCTATCTTTCCCCTTCGTTTTTTACTCTCTTTTTCTCCTTTTTATTCTAATACATCCTCTTCCTGGTCTCTGTACTAACACAATGATGCTATTTTTCCAATCTTTGGGTTCTCTTATCCCTTTCCATTCATTAATCACGGCAAGAACTTACACTCTTAAGCGCTGCGGGTGGAGGGGAGGGGAGAGAGAGGAGGAGGAGGAGGAGGAGGAGGAGGAGGAGGAGGAGGGAGGAGGAGGAGGGGAGGAGGAGGAGGAGGAGGAGGAGGAGGAGGAGGAGGAGGAGGAGGAGGAAGGAGGTGAGGTGAAGGGTGGGGAGCTGGGAGGGATAGGCAAGGTAAGGGTAGGGAGGGAAGGGAAGGTAGAGGGTAAGGGAAGGGCAGGAGGAGGAAGAAGGAAGCAGGAGGCGGAGGCGGGACATATTAACAGGTCTCTTGGGTGCTACAAAACCTAAATGTCTCTGAGCGTCCACATCACCCCGTTGTAATTGGTCATTTTGAGTGAGTGTTGGAAGAGGGAGCACAAGGAGGGAGGACAGAGAGGGAAGAAAAGGCAGCACAAAGAAAGGGGGAAAGGGTGAAAGAGAGAAGAGAAGGTGAACAGGAAGAGAGGAAGGTAGGGAAGAGAGGGAGAGAGAGAGTAAGAAAGAGAAAGAAGGCCAGAGAGAGAGAAACCATCTAATTTCAATGGCTAATATAAAGAAGAATAAATTTTTGTGGTGTTTTAAGGAAATAACTACAGAAGGGACCTGGGTTTTATACCTTACACTTTTTTTATACATATACTTGATACTCTTACGTCAGCTCAGCGGGTTTTGATGAAATTATAAAAGCTATTAGGTAACTTTTCTCATTCATGGCTCCGGAAAGTGCCAAGTGAACTCTCTCCAGCAACTCCTTTTCCCCTCATTTTGCTATTCTCTTCCTCCTCATATTCCTCTTCTCCTCATTTTGCCATTCGCTTCATCCTATCATTCCTCTTCTCCTCATTTTGCCATTCGCTTCATCCTCATATTCCTCTTCTCCTCATTTTGTCATTCTCTTCCTCCTATCATTCCTCTTCCCCTCATTTTAATATTCTCTTCCGCCTCTTTTCTCTCTCTCCATCCTTTATCTTCCTTGTCCTTCACTCATTTTTCTCTCTCTACTCTCTAGCTTCTACTCTACCCTTATTCTATTCACTACCTTTTTCCTCTACTTCCTTACTTCCCTCCTTATTCCTTCCTTTTTCCCTCTTACTTCCTTACTTCCCTCCTTATTCCTTCCTTTTTCCCTCTTACTTCCTTACTTCCCTCTTATTCCTTCCTTTTTCCTTCTTACTTCCTTACTTCCCTCTTTATTCCTTCCTTTTTCCTTCTTACTTCCTTACTTCCCTCCTTATTCCTTCCTTTTTCCCTCTTACTTCCCTCTTTATTCCTTCCTTTTTCCTTCTTACTTCCTTACTTCCCTCTTTATTCCTTCCTTTTTCCTTCTTACATCCTTACTTTCCTCTCCTCTATCTTCCCCCCCCCCCCATTGTTTTGCTCCCTAGTTCGACTCCCGGAGGTGTGCTCAGAGCAGTCCCCCCAACAAGGTCGAGTGTTGACCTGCCTGTAGCCACCCACGACAGCCTCATAATTTATGCTTCGCCACCCACGCTACTAATGCCCTGGGGGGTGAGGTCGAGAGGTGCCTTATGGTGACTCCTTAGATCCCACACTGTTTAATTTCTGGATAAGTCGGTAAAATACAGTAAAAATCTTAGATATGATTGTGTTTGGCGGTTTCTTGTGTTACTTCCAGGATTTTTAAGAGGAGGTAGGGAAGACTTTGGGTATTTAGCGAGGGATAGCAAGCTTCTTAGATCCCACACTGTTTAATTTTTTGATAACTCAGTAAAAATGCGGTAAAATTTAGAGATATGATTGCGTTTGGCGAGTTCTTGTGTTATTTCCAGGGTTTTTAAGAGGAATGTGAGGTAGATAGGTGTGGTTTTAGGTATTTAGCGAGATATAGCGAGCTTCTTAGATCCAACACTTAATTTCTGGATAATTCGGTCAATACGGTAAAATTCTGAAATATGATTGTGTTTGGCGGGTTCTTGTGTGTTGTTCTGTTACTTGCAGGGTTTTTAAGGGAATGTGAGGTTGACAGGAGTGGCTTTGGGCATGTTGGGAAGGGATAGGAAGGAAGGAGCCATGAAAATCGGTCGTCTTGGTGAATCAGTCTGGATCTGACACGAAGACCTTGGACAGGTTTATGGTGATGCATGAGTCGCCTCGCACCTGACCGATTTTTTTTTATCAACTTAACCACTGGATTGTTTTAGCCTCGAGTCTCGTATTTGTCAATTTGTGTATCTGTCTCTCTTCCGCATGTATTTTCTTTAAAGTATGTTCTCCTTTTGGTATATTTTAAATGGCCTCTTGTAGCTTACCTTATTTTCTAATGTTTTTGTTATTTTCTTTAGTATATTTTCCTTTTGGTATACTTTAAGTGGCCTCTTGTAGCTTCCTTATTTTCTTATGCTCTTATGTTCTTATGATGTGAATTAGTAGCGATGATGAGTTAAGACACACAACCGATCTTGCAATTTTCCAGGAATTACGAGTAACATTGCAAAAAAGTTTAGATAAGAGATGAAAAGCGAATAAAAATATGAATAATACAGAAAAGTCATAACAACGAGAATAAAAATTTGATGATGGGAATATATAGGAGTGCTTAACATTTTTTCGGAAACTGATGGTGAAGTTTTTATTGGGAGGGGAAATAAGGAATAAGAAATAAAGAGATAAGAAATTAAGGAGACATATAAGGAAGGAAAAGACATATAAGACATAAGATAAGGAAAATAAGGAGATAAGGAAATAAGGAGGGGCCAGTATGATAACAGGAGGGGGAACGCAAGGAGGGGGAGGGGAGACCTGCTGAACACATCCGTCGATTAGTATTGGAGGACTGTGGAAACCTAGACAAAGTTCCTACGTGTCATGTTTTGCCTTAACGAGCAGCAATTACGAAAATGGAGACAGAATTTGCATATGAGGCAGCGAGGGAGCAGAGGAGCAGGACCCCTTGCTGCTCCCTTCCTCCCGCGACCACTGGCGAGGGGCGGATGCAGGAAGCGAGAGAATGCACGTCAGGTGGTCTACAGGTGGTCTCCAGGTGGCTAAGGATGGCTAGGAGGGAGAGGAATGCTTGCGAGGGGGTGACTGAGGCTGGTCGGGGATAGTGACGTTGGAATACAGATAACAAGAATGAGATAGAATTTTGTAAGACAATTGAAATGAAAAAAAGGTGAATATTTATCCCATGTGTTGAAAAATGTTGTTTCGTATAAATAAATGCTAAATGTTATATCTTACTATACCGATTTTGTATATGTGTGTGTGTGTGTGTGTGTGTGTGTGTGTGTGTGGTGAGGTGTGTGTGGGTGTGGGTGGTGTGGTGTGTGGTGTGTGTGGTAGTGTGGGATGAGACGAAAAGCTAACGTTTTTCCTTTGCCAATTGTTTCTTGGTGAAAAAAATGGAAGAAAAGTGACATGTAGGAGAGAGAGAGAGAGAGAGAGAGAGAGAGAGAGAGAGAAAGAGAGAGAGAGAGAGAGAAAGAGAGAGGAAGGAGCTGACGTCATCATTAGCAGCAGGAACCGAGGCGAACACTTACAGACTGCTAATGACTCCCTGGTTAGTGGTCGAGCCTGTGGTAGACGCATCGCTGTTCCCCAAGGCACCTCCTCAGTTTCTTTATAGGGGGATTCACACTCTATATCGAAACGGTGATGAGGGAAAGGATACAGACTTGACACTTATATGCCCATAAAAATCCTTCGTTAAATCCCTAAACAAACGTGAAATTTAGCGCACTCAATAAACAGTGTAAATATATCATTAGTTGGATTTTTTTTGTGTTGTGGTGATGGTGGTGATCATAGTGGATGAGAGAGGTCATGAGAAGGTGGAATGAGTGCATGGTGATTATTGATGTTAGTGGAGAGATTGATGAGTGATTGATACGTATCGGTTGATGAGTTACAGATCGCTAATGTATTTTTGTCTTGTTTTTGTTTTGTTTACATCACAAAGGACTGGACAATTAAGGGTACTGTAGTGATATCCCTTCCTAGTTGTACAGAAACCTAACTGTTTTCGGGTGTTTTTTGATGGTGCATTAGTTAAACAACCATATGATTTTTATTTTTTTTTATTATATTTTTTTTTTTTTTTTTTTTAATTATTATTATTATTTTTTTATATTTTTGATATTTAAAAAAAAAAATAATAAATAAATAAATAAAAAAAAAAAAAATAAAAAACAGATAAAATTTATGAAAAAGCGATCCTGTACAGCCACTTTTTAACTTGGGAAGCGATGACAACCATATGATAAAATAGATCAAAAAAGCTATACCAAACAGCCATTTCTTTACTGGAAACCGAAGAGACAGCAATATAATAAAGTAAATAAAAAAGGTATACTATACATACAACATTTTTTTAACTGGAACCAAAGATCCAGCCAGCTATATAGTAAAAATATGAAGAAAGCTACACTGTACAGACATTTTTTAATTGGAAACCGATTAGCCAGCCATATGTTAAAATAAATATATAAGAAACTATACTGTAAAGCCATTTTTTACCTGGAAACCGAAGAGCCAGTAATGAGCGACCTTGTGAGAACCCGTGGCTAGCTATACAGAGACGTTCACGATGACAACTCAACACACCAGGCAATGATTGGGTTGTTAGTCCATCTAATGAGTCCTGGGCGAGTTGGTCTTTTGTTGACGAGGACCACTGATGATCCTACCTGTGTTGATGACTCGAGGGACGTGATGGGGGAGGGGGGAGGGAGTATACACGCATGGGGACCTATAGGAGGAAGGAGGGAGGGATACCATGACCTGAGGTGATGCCCTGTGCCCTTGTGGTAAGAAAATTGAGAAAATATCGCAAAAAAATGGATATTTAGACAATTGAAAACGGGAAAACTATGAAATTATAACCATATTTTGATGAATTAGCCCAAAAAAATGGGGAGGAGCAAAATAATACAAATAAGAGGTATGATGAATGAGGGAAAGAGAGTTGAGTGAGTAGTGAGGGAGTGATCGAGGGAGGGGAAGGGAGGGAGGGAAGGAAGGGAAGGAAGGGAGGGAAGGAAGGGAAGGGAGGGAGGGAGTGAAGTCTCGACACAGGATGTAACTCTGATAACCACTGTGGCCTGAGGGGTGAATAGTACCTCCCCCCCTTCCTCCTCTCCCTCCCTCTACCTCAGTGTTTACTTATTGAACCTCCACACAGGTAATGAGCGCCGCCTCCTTCGCCTTTACACCTGTCTTATTGTTGTGTTCAGGACGGTCACTTCAGTATCAAGGAATTAAGTGATCGTAAAGGGATAGTAACGCACCTTGAGGGACAGTATAAGGGCAGGAACAGTCGTGGTTGAGTAATGGTTGCGTAAATATAATTAAATCGAGTTTTCGTGTTATTTTATAATGATATACTGAACTTGATCGCTAGGGATTTTTTTTCTCTCTCTCTCTCTCTCTCTCCTCTCTCCTTCTCTCTCTCTCTCTCTCCTCTCTCTCTCTCTCTCTCTCTCTCTCTCTCTCTCTCTCTCTCTCTCTCTCTCTCTCTCTCTCTCTCTCTCTCTCTCTCTCTCTCTCTCTCTCTCTCTTTCAAAATCATGTGTGAAATCCTCTGAAGTATTAATTCAGTGACCTTTCATTGCAGGTAAAAAAAAAAAAAAAAAAATCTCCTGACCGGCTACCGTGACAGGGCGGGGCGAGCACGTGAGTGACCTGAGGTCGAGATGGGCGAGCCCGGGCAGGGGTCAGTCCACCTGGCGACTTGTGAGGGTCAGGACGTGAGCACCGCGCCGCCGCCTCACACCCCCGCCATGCAGAAGACCTTCTACGAGACGTACCCGGCCCAGCCACCCTCCTACACCTCCTACTACGACAACGCCTTCAACAATGGCTACTCCTACGACGCGGGATCATGCGGTCAGTACTACGACGAGTATGTGGACTACCGTGCGGCGTGTGGCCTGGCCTCCACCATGGTGCCACAACACATCATGATCGGCCAGGGACCACAGACCGACTACTCCTACATGAACTCCTCGCCGATGGGTTACTATGAGTCCAGTTTCACCAGGGAGTACCCGGCCTGGACGAGGGAACAGTCACGCGGCCAGGGCAAGAAGAGTCCTCCCCCTCTACTACCCTCGTCCCATCTCCTACCCGGTGCTGCTCCGGGCACGACAATACCCGTCACGCAGCACTCCCTTCAGCCACAAACACAGCTGCCATCACAGCCTAGCGTGCAGCAGCCCCCGCCGCAAGGACAGCCGCCCACAGTGATCACGCCGCCCAACCAGCTCACGCCCATCTCTCTCCCCTCGTGTGCAGGTGAGTCACCATTAGTGTTACAATCTTGAGGAGGGAAGGTGTGATTTTTTCTCCCGTGATGCGATGATTTAGTGCTGATTACAAGAAAATAATTTGTCACGAAACTCATGACAACGTGGAGTATACAGATCGCAAGTGTTGAGTTATCAGAAGGTAAATACCGAGCTAAATATCACGTCAAAGGGAGATTGCAGCTCTTCCTCCTCCTTGTGACCTGTATCGCACTTTCCCAACATTTTTCAGGCAAATTTTAAGCTAATTTTACGCGACATGTCAATCTGTGTGTCTGACTTAAATATCTTTCTATCTCGATTCAATGTAATTTTCTCGATTTATCTATAGTTACTTTTGTGCTCCATCGTTCCGTCTACCAAATAAAAACTAAGATTTAACTCTGACGACCATAGACACATGATGAGTGCGTATCAGACGGGCAAAAACACATCACCTCCCAGTTACCCAGCATCCTTGCGACTCAATAACTTTCCTTTACCTTCAACGTCGTCCCTTCCCTCTCGTTTTCCTGTCTTCCTTTTTCTCCTCCTTCTTCCTCCATCCCCCAAGGGCCTTCCAACACCTGTTCAAGTGGGTGCTGGGTGATCCAGTGGGGCAGGCAGGATCATCACTCAGCGCCACCACTCTGCCATTCTTCGGGACAGCGGACCCGACTCTCTGGCACTCCATCACCCTCCCAGTCATCATCTGACACTCCCGCTACCAGTGCCATATTTTACGCTAGCTTGGAAGGGAAGGGAGAGATAAGGAGGGGGGCTATATAGAGGGAGTGTAGGGAGGAGGGTTTAGAGGGACTGGAGGATAGGAATAGGGAGGAGAGACACCGTTTGCGGATTCCCTAACATTGATTTTTCTTCTTTTGGGAACTGTGACACGCCGAGGAAACAATTTGATTACGTGGGAGGTTTTATCGGCGGCTTCTTTATGGGTCTATGGTGGGGTTTGTGAGGGAAGGTTAGAGGCGGAGGTTGATTATTTATTGTACTACGTCTTGTGGATCGTCGAAGGGGAAGCCGTGCGGGGAAAAGGGAACGAGGAAGGATATGGCGAGGGACGATTGTTAGACGTTGATGTGTATGATAGGAAAAAAGTGTTGGAAGGTGATGTGTTTTATTGTTGATGTGGAATTGAGGATTGATGAAAGAGTGTGTAGGAGGAATATAAAGGAAAAATAGACGAGAGATAATTAAATGGGATGAAAAAATATAGGTTTAGGTCATATTTGAATGTTGATTTGTGAATAGAAGCATTGGAAGGTGGTGTTTGGATGTTAATGTGTAAATTGAAAGCTGAAGATGAAAATAAAAAAGTAAGGTTAGCGAATACGAAAACAGATTAATCACGTTTTGTTGACTTACGTAAATACCACAATGACATTAAATCTAATCCAGTTATCGTGAAAACTATCTGTAAATGTCATCATAATATTTACAGTCAGCATTTTAAAGCCATCACGTATTTTAAAAACCAAAAGCGAAGAGAAAATATTATCTCCTAATACAAACTCAACCCTTTAACTTCCCCAAACCATCTCGTGAAAACTATCTGTATACCAAAGTCTTGTCATCATGATATTTACAGTCAGCATTTTAATGCCACGTATTTTAAAAACCATAAGCGAAGAGAAAAAATATATCTTCAAATGCAAACTCAACCCTTGCACTTCCCCAAGCCATCTCGTGAAAACTATGTATACTAAAGTCTTGTCATCATAATATTTACAGTCATCATTTTAACACCGTCACGTATATGAAAAACCAAAAGCGAAGAATTTTTTTTATCTCCAAATACAAACTCACCCCTTTAACTTCCCCGAATCCCCAATCCATCTCCCTCCACCACAAATCAAAACAATAAACCAATCCTGAATCTTGGAGGAAAGGGAGGCGGGAAGGGAGGGGCCGCCGGGGCTGGACATCTGACCCTCCACAGAGCCGCGGGGGACACGGACAAAATTAATTCCTGCTTCGATTTTGTCAATGGGCTGTGATGGATCGGCGGCGACTCCCCACCACCCACAGACGGACCGATTTCTCTTCCTCGCCACCCTTGTTTACACCATTGTTGTCCTCCATCACTTTTCCTTTTTCTCTTTTTGTTGCTGTTGTTGTTGGTGGCTCTTGAGTTTTTTCCTTTTAATACGTGGTAATTTGTCCTTTTGCTGTGTAATTGCCTTTTTTGTTATTTAATTTGCCCTTTAATGCCTGATATTTTGTCTTTTTGCTGTTAAATTTGCCCTTTTGCTGTTAAATTTGCCCTTTTGCTGTTAAATTTGCCCTTTTGCTGTTAAATTTTCCTTTTGATACCTGATAATTTGTCTTTTTGCTGCTAAATTTGCCCTTTTGCTGTTTAATTTGCCTTTTTTGCTGTTTAATTTGCCTTTTTTGCTGTTAAATTTTCCTTCTAATACCTGATAATTTGTCTTTTTGCTGTTTTTACACGGTTGTTTTAGCGTTGCCCGCGTTGAGGTAAAGGCAGTGTATTGAGTAATGCAATCTGATTTAATTTGGAATAGTAGTATAAACTATAATCAGAATTGTATACAAACAGGAACTACCACATGTAGGTCTCACGGCCTCTTGTAGCTTCCTTATTTTCTTATGTTCTTATATCCAAGGGGAGAAATTTTACAGTTTTCCAATACCAAGGTGGGTTTTTGGGTGGAAGTTAACGTTTACAGAAGGAAGAGATTTATGATTCATTGATTTATTATTGATTTAGTGAATTCTATTTCTGGATGCACGATGGATAGGGGAGGATGCGTCACAACACGAAGGGAGCGACGGGAATAATTGAAGGATTGTGAGAGAGGAACAGACAGACAGACAGACAGACAGACAGACAGACAGAGAGAGAGAGACACAGAGAGAGAGACACAGAGAGAGAGAGAGAGAGAGAGAGAGACAGACAGACAGACAGAGAGATGGACATAAAGAGAGAGAGAAAAGAGGCTGAACACGGAAAGAGGAATGTCTGCTGAGGCATAAACTGGAGTCGGGAGAGACGCAACTGAAACATGATTCATTGACAACATCTGTCTGCCTCTCTCACTCTCTAGCCTTGCCTACCTTCCTTGCCTTCTTCCTACCTTCCTTGCCTTCTTCCTACCTTCCTTGCCTTCTTCCTACCTTCCTTGCCTTCTTCCTACTTCCTTGCCTTCTTCCTACCTTCCTTGCCTTCTTCCTACCTTCCTTGCCTTCTTCCTACCTTCCTTGCCTTCTTCCTACCTTCCTTGCCTTCTTCATACCTTCCTTATTTTTTGTTATCTTTGTTTTACCTAATTTTTACTAGTCTTTATTTTATCCCTATTTCTTCCGTTTTCCTTTTCCATATATTTTTTTATGGCAGTTGCTTTTTTCTATGATTTTCGTTTATTGTCATCATCTTCTCGTTGTTATGGTTCTTATCTCTTACTTCTTCTTCTTCTTCTCCTCCTCCTCCTCCTCTTTTTCCTTTTATTAGTCAAGATTCTGTGTCTTCAGTACTTGCTTTCTTCTTTTTATTCCTTTTCATCTTCGTCATTATCCACCTCGCTTGTTTGCTCTTCTCCTCTCACTCTCCACACATTCCCGGTCAATATTTACTCTCTCTCTCTCTCTCTCTCTCTCTCTCTCTCTCTCTCTCTCTCTCTCTCTCTCTCTCTCTCTCTCTCTCTCTCTCTCTCTCGCTCTCCCTCTCTCTTTCTTTCTCTCTCTCTCTCTCTCTCTCTCTCTCTCTCTCTCTCTCTCTCTCTCTCTCTCTCTCTCTCTCTCTCTCTCTCTCTCTCTCTCTCTCTCTCTCTCTCTCTCTCTCTCTCCCCCCCACTACCTTCACTTTCATCGACATTCATACGATAAAAAATATTCCACGAACGTATATACATGAACGAAATCCATTGCATCCCAGAATCCTATCAAAAACAAATATAAAAAATACAAGTAAGAAATATATATTAAGTAACGCTCGTACACAAACTCTAAGAATCAAAGCCACTGGATCATAAGGAAACGTGTGATTTTAGTTACATATTACAAAATAGTTAATGGTCAATAAGTATTCGTTCTTTTAAGACCTCGTGATAAGTAGTTAGTCATTAAACATAAACTTGTACTAGGTAACATTTTTTTTTAGTATGACTTGAGTTTTTGTCGCATATTTTTTGTTCTATATTTTGTTACAATTATTTTCTTTCTCTTTTCTTTCTACTTTTTTTTTCACATATTTCACTGTAACAATGTCAATCTTAGCTCTTTCTTATATATATTGTTACTCTTTGTCGCATATCTTCCTGTAATAATGTCAATCTTAGCATCTGTGACCCAATAATAACCATCAGTATCACGATTCAGGTAAGACGCGAGAGAAAAAAAATCACCTGTTCCTCAAAACCCTTTCCACTTTTACCTTATTCTCACGTCGGGTCCTTCGCACGACCCTCACCGGTGATTTTACATTTCACTGTAAATTGTCGTATAAAGTCTATTTTTTCTTTGTATTTTAGTATACTTCTTCTCTTTTAAGCCCATCACCTACAGCTCCATAAGTAATCTAAAACAATCTTTCATTCACTCTTCTAAATAAGCACCAAAACACTTTAACCCCATGAGACCCAGAACGTTATTTCCATTGTAATTTGGGTACCATTAGACAATTTTTAGTGACTAAGCATTATTTTATAGATATGACCTGTTTAGTATCCTTGTCCACTAACTAATTTGGTATATTCAGTTACTTTTCTTAATTTTATGGCTAACAACATACGATTTTTTTTTTAGCAAAGAAAAGATCTGAGTGTGAAAGTGTTAAACATGAACCCTCTCGTTTTTTTCCCTCTTCGATTCCACACATATTTTCTTTCTATTTTTTCTTTCCGCTGTCATCTCCATCCTGCTTCTCCTTCTCGTCCTCTTCTAAATCATTCTTTTCCTCACCGCCACACGCAAACACCGATGAGGAAGCACAAAGGCGCCATGTTGACCGCCGGCACCATCGAGGGACGCCCTACAACTCCCTTAATAAGTAAACCTTCGAAAAAATACTCTTGCTACCCCTTGTGTCAATAGAGCGCTGGTGACAAACCCTCCGCGGCCTATGATGAATGTACGTCCGTGAAAACTCGCAAAAAATAATAAAAATGAAAGTCCCTAAAAATGTAGATAAAAAATGGAATGCTGGAAAAATTGTTATATCACCTGTGGAATTTTTGGTAGTTGGTTTTAAAATCTGAAAAAACCAAAAAAATACGGCATATTAACGATTTAAGTATGAATAGTTATTATACCTATATATAAAAAAAAATTTGAATCGCTTATAGAGCTTTAGGTGAGATACAAGAAAATTGAAATACAAGAAAACAACACTAATACAAAGAAAAAATAGACATTACAACAAATTAAAGCGATACATAACATTATTGTACGGATCGGGAATAAATAATAAGAATATAAATAATCTGAACACAGTCATAAATTCGTGCTATTTAGTGAGTGCTCTGGAAAAGCTCTACAGATAGCAATGTATATATTATCTATATCTATTTATCTATGGTGTGGTAGTGGCAGAGGACGGAGAAAGAGAAAGGTGGAGCTGGAAGATACGAAGGAGGCGTAAGGAAGAGAAGGAAAGGTAGTAACAGTAGTAGTAAAGGTAGTAACAGTAGTAGGAAAGGTAGTAGAAGTAGTAGTAAAGGTAGTAGAAGTAGTGGTAAAGGTAGTAGAAGTAGTAGTAAAGGTAGTACAAGTAGTAGGAAAGGTAGTAGAAGTAGTAGTGGTAAAGGTAGTAGAAGTAGGAGTAAAGGTAGTAGAAGTAGTGGTAAAGGTAGTAGAAGTAGTAGTAAAGGTAGTAACAGTAGTGGTAAAGGTAGTAGAAGTAGTAGGAAAGGTAGTAACAGTAGTGGTAAAGGTAGCAACAGTAGTAGTAAAGGTAGGAAAGGTAGTAAAAGTAGTAGTAAAGGTAGCAACAGTAGTAGTAAAAGTAGGAGTAAAGGTAGGAAAGGTAGCAAAAGTAGTAGGAAAGGTAGTAACAGTAGTAGGAAAGGTAGCAACAGTAGTAGGAAAGGTAGTAGAAGTAGTAGTGGTAAAGGTAGTAAAAGTAGTAGGAAAGGTAGTAGAAGTAGTGGTAAAGGTAGCAACAGTAGTAGTAAAAGTAGGAGTAAAGGTAGGAAAGGTAGCAAAAGTAGTAGGAAAGGTAGTAAAAGTAGTAGGAAAGATAGTAAAAGTAGGAGCAAAGGTAGTAAAAGTAGGAGTAAAGGTAGTAAAAGTAGGAGTAAAGGTAGTAAAAGTAGGAGTAAAGGTAGTAAAAGTAGGAGTAAAGGTAGTAGAAGTAGGAGTAAAGGTAGTAAAAGTAGGAGTAAAGGTAGTATAGAAGTAGGAGTAAAGGTAGTAGAAGTAGGAGTAAAGGTAGCAACAGTAGTAGAGAGAGGAAGGTAAAGAAGGCGATGCTGGAGTAAGTGAAGGAGAGACGGTAGGAGAAAGAAGGAGGAGGAGGCAGAAGAGGTGGTGGAGAGGAACGTACTGAGGAAGAAATGGTAGGAAGGTGGAGGAAGAGGAGATGGGAAGGCAGGCAGGAGGGATGAGAGGGAGGGAGGGATCCGGGCAGCCACCAGGTGACGTCGTTTGGTCAGGTTGTGTCAACAGTGTGTGTTTAAAGTGGGCCGACACACTGCTCCCCACCACGACCTCCTCCTACCCACCACTGTTTAACACTATAGTTACCAGCGTATAAGGGCAAAAATATCAAGCATTTAACGAGTATACGCCTCGAATTTACAGCTGATAAACGTAGCGCAAGACACTTCTTTATAGGGACGAACGACACAACGAAACATTTAAACCAATACGTTGTGTCTCATGTTACCCCAACGAAGCCGAAGATGAGGATTCGAACTGTTCATTTCACCTTTTTTGTGCTTTTTCGTAGTGCCATTATTTACTCCTAATCCACCAGTACAACTTCAAAGGCTGCCCGCTAAGTAAAGACAAAGAAAAAATCCTGGAGCTGTCATGCAACCTTTCCGCTATTTTGTGTGATGGGCGGATTTTGTACTGAAGAGTGACAGTGTGGCGTTGGGCAGGAGGAGGAAGAAGAAGAGGAGGAGGAGGAGGGTTTGCAAGGGAAGGGAGGCTGTGTGCTAAGGGGTATAGGGATAGGGGGAGCTAGAAAAGGGGGGAAAGGGGAAGAGAGCTGCTGGGGAAGGTAAGAGGAAGTTTTCATAGACAGAAGAGCGAGACAATTGCAAGAAGGAAAAATGCGAGGATTGTGAGAAATACAAAAAGATTATGTTGGGAAAATGAAGAGAAAGAGGAGAGACTATCATTGCAACGTGTCTATTATTATCATTAGTGGGATCATAAAGGCGTTAAAACTACCAAATTGAGAGTATAGGGGAGAAGAGAGAGAAATAGGGAGGGACTATCTACACACTCAGAAATAAGGGGTATATTAAGGGTAGAATTGTTACATCACACCATCACTACCCTTTTTATACCCTATGTCCAGGCTGGAGGGTAGATGCTGCTGATTATACCCTTCATCTACCCTTTATCTACCCTTTTTAGACGAGAGGGATGAGAAAGGGTATATTTGGGGTTGGAAAAGGGTATATTTAGGGTTGCAAAAGGATATATTTGTAAGGGTAGAAAAAGGGTAGCAGTATTTCATCACTACAAATACCCTTTTTCTACCCTTTTCCTACCCTTCTTTTCTAAGAGTGTATGAGTAAGAGGGGTGAGATTTTATAGGAGTGATAGGAAAAAAGGGATGGAAGTTGGAGAGAGTTATAAGTGTGGCAGAGAAAGTGGTAGAGAGTTATAATTGTGGCAGAGAAAGTGGTAGAGAGTTATAATTGTGGCAGAGAAAGTGGTAGAGAGTTATAATTGTGGCAGAGAAAGTGGTAGAGAGTTATAATTGTGGCAGAGAAAGTGGTAGAGAGTTATAATTGTGGCAGAGAAAGTGGTAGAGAGTTATAATTGTGGCAGAGAAAGTGGTAGAGAGTTATAAGTGTGGCAGAGAAAGTGGTAGAGAGTTATAATTGTGGCAGAGAAAGTGGTAGAGAGTTGATGCAAGTGAGATGAACAGATAATAAGAGGGAGGATATTGATATTATGGAGTGAGATATTTTTTTACTAAGAAGGGAAGAAGGCTAGGATGTAAGGATGCTTGTGGGAGTTCGGAAGGAGTGGATTAATGGGGAGACTAGGATGTAAGGATGCCTGTGGGAGTACAAAAGGAGTGTAATGTGATGGGGAGGCTAGGGTCTAAGGATGCCTGTGGAGTAAGAAGGGAGTGTAATGTGATGGGGAGGCTAGGGTCTAAGGATGTCTGTGGGAGTAAAAAAGGAGTGAAGTGATGGGGAGGCTAGGGTATAAGGATGCCTGTGGAGTAAGAAGGGAGTGTAATGTGATGGGGAGGCTAGGGTCTAAGGATGTCTGTGGGAGTAAAAAAGGAGTGAAGTGATGGGGAGGCTAGGGTCTAAGGATGCCTGTGGAGTAAGAAGGGAGTGGAGTGATGGGTGGGAGGCAGGCATTGAGGTGTCCTGATGGCGTGACGGTAGACTAAGGGACGGGGCTCTGCTTATCGATCACTCCTCTCCTCTCCCTCCCTGACACATCACTCGGTAACGCCACACAACTCTCTACGCACACGACAATGTCTCTATCTTTGCCTCATATCTGGTTATTCTTTCCATAATCTTTTATATATTCTTCTTTTCCTTGTAAAATAATACATCTTATCGCCTGTGCTGCATACGTTTGGGATTTTATTTTTATCGATGTAGTTGTTACTTCGATGTATGTGATTTATTTTAACTCAACGTGTCGACAATTTTCACCTTTCAAGTATTTATCGCTATTTCATTATTTACTAAAATTTTATGGCACAGGTATAAAACACATTTTTAGTCCTCAAGCCTTCATCACTGAACATGAATTTTACTTTATTTGCAATCTTATATTCAATTTCTATCCTAGTATTTTTCTTTCAATCTTATATTCAATTGCTATCAGTGTTTATTTTTATCTTTATTATACAACACCCAGTTCCATCTCACCTCCTTTAACGCCTCACCCCTGTCCCTGTCCCTGTCACCTTGGTTTCCTGTCCAATTGTCTGTCAATTTTACTTTGCTTTAATTCTTACCATCAACAACTATCCTTAAGTGTATTTCTATATTCCACACCCATGGCAGTTCCGTCAAAAAAAAAATCTCCATCTCAGCTCCTTTAACGCCTCACCCCCCTATCTCTGTCACCTTGGTTCCCTGTCCACCTGTCCCTTCCCGTCGTAGGGTAGGAGAGTAACCATCCGTCCCATTGTTTAAGGGATCGAGTGCTTTCAGACACTTACTCGAGATGGATCGTGGAGGGGAGGAAAGGTGTTCCCGTGGAGAGGCAGTGAAGTGTAGGGTGAGGGTCTGAGGGGAGGTGGTGGGAAAGGGTGAGGAAGGGTGAGGGGGAGTAGAGGAGAGGTGGTGGGGAAGGGGAAAGGGGAGTGAAGAGAGGTGGTGGGGTTGGGGGAAGGGAGAGTAAAGGAGAGGTGGGAGAAGGGGGAAGGGAGAAAGGGAGGTCGCACGAAGGGTTTACTGAGAGTTGGAACGCCATGGAAGAGACGGGAGCAGACAGAGGATAAGACAGACAGATCGGATAACGGGGGAAGGTGTGACTGATGCCTGGATGTACTAGTGGGGGGGGGGGCAGCAGGGGAAGAGGGGAGGAGAGTCAGGGATACCACAGGGGAGTCAGGGATACCACAGGAGAGTCAGGGATACCACAGGGGCAGTCTTGCAGCTTCACTCTCACTGTTTTAGTTAACTGAGAACTAAAACTCACTCTTCTGTTACGTTTGAATCAATCAAGAATTAAAACGTGAAGAAGAAAAGACGAGATTCACCCTTAACGTAACTACATTATAGCACACTAATCCAACACACATGTAATATTTTTTTTCTTTCGTTTCTTCTTTCTTTTTTCTAATTTTGATTTCTATTTCCTACATTTTCCTGCCACCTTCCCTGACCCATCACGCGAATTAACTATCACCCATACACTTGAACACTCATAATCCCTAAATTGGGTACAGTACAGGCTCCTTCCTACTATGCAAAGTAACCACACCGATCATAATAATATTGTTTCCACACATCACCACAATACAAGGTTGTTATAACGCAGCCGAGGACAATCATTCCCATCCCATCGACTTATCAGTACACTGCAGGCATTTTCCTCCCATCAAAACAGTACAAATCTTGTCAAGCATAACACTCACCTCACGTCGATGTTCTCGTGTTGTTTTACTCTTGAAATGCAGCTCACAGTGTTGTATGCAGGTGGTGGTGGTGGTGGTGGTGGTGGTGGTGGTCCAAGGCTTAATACCTGTGTCAGCTTCCTGTAGTGGGCTGGTGATGGCTTCCTCGCCTGGGAACTGTAAACAATGAATAAACAGTAAACAAACAGGAAGGTCGCGAGTGTCCTGGGTCGCGTGGAGAAGGAATGGGCGGGAAGTTTGCTCAGGGATCGGGAGGAAGGATTAAGGGACAGATAGACAAGATGAAAACTTTTGCTTATGCACTCTCAGAAATAAGGGGTATATTAAGGGTAGAATTGTTACATCGCACCATCACTACCCTTTTTAAACCCTATGTCCAGGCTGGAGGGTAGATGCTGCCGATTATACCCTTCATCTACCCTTTATCTACCCTTTTTAGACGAGAGGGTTGAAAGGGTATATTTGCGTCCATCCGAAAGGGTCTATTTGTAAGGGTAGAAAAAGGGTAGCAGTATTTCATCACTACAAATACCCTTTTCCTACCCTTTTTTTCTAAGAGTGTGTAGGATGGTATTTTTTTTTTTTTAGCTACGAGAATAATAAGTAACAAAAGTTTAGGATTCAAATGCTTTGGTTCGTTATTTTTCCTCGGTGTATCACTATCATAATTATTATCATTATTACTATCATTAATGTAATCATCATAATTGCCCTTATCATGTACTTACTATTGATATTGTTACCATTTTTATTACAATTATTAATATCATCTATCATTTACATCATTCAGATTCAGGTCCACTAGGTGTTGCGATGATAGTGTCATAGTAAATTTCGTACTTTTTTTTATTATTTATTTATTTATTAATTATCCTTGTTTTGCTATTGAGTTTTTATCTGTGTGAAGCAATGCACAACAATAAACTAATGACACTTTTCTGTTCCCAGATTACGGTGAGAGTTGCGACGGTAGCCTCGGCAGTGTGGTGGGCGGGCAGGTCGGAGGTCCCGGGGCGCCCGCCAAGCGTGCCCGCACCGCCTACACATCCGCCCAGCTGGTGGAGCTCGAGAAAGAGTTCCACTACAATCGCTACCTCTGCCGACCCAGAAGAATCGAGATGGCGGCGCACCTTAACCTTTCCGAACGACAAATCAAAATTTGGTTCCAGAATCGTCGGATGAAGTACAAAAAGGAACAGAAAGCCAAAGGTTGCATCGACAAAGGCCCCAGCTCCCCCTGTGACTCCCCGGCGATGTCCATGCCGCCTATATCTCCCTCAGGGGACATGGGCACCATGCCCCCGCTTCCCAGTGTCACGCGGGGGCCTGCCATGGCCCAAGTCTCTCCGCAGCTCCACACGGGCAGCTGACGTCCCGCCTCCAGCAGCAGCACCTACAGGACACCCGCCATTACCTGCCGCCCAACACCTGTGCAGGACCCAAGCAGCAGCTCGGCCCCGGCGTGACCACTCTCGCCAGCCCGCACGCCCAGATGGCGCACTTCATGGGATCTCAAACTTACTCACACGGCGCGGCAATGCCTTTGGGGCTTTCCCTTGCAACGACAGAACACCAACAGATGCAGCAGCAACATCATCATCAACAACAACAACAACAACAACAACAACAACAACAACACAACAACAGCAACAGCAACAACAACAGTCTGTGGCGCCTCATCTACCGGATTGCCGCCGCGATCGACACGTGAACTGCCCGTGTCCTCCTTCCCTGCAGGACTATCCTCCATGCGCCCTGACGCATCTGCCGCCCCAGCCCTCTCAGCCCCTCACATCCCACATGGCTCAGGATGTCAAAAAGACGATGGGGTGGGCCATGGCTCCCCTTCAGACCCCCATCCCCACCGCCGCGATGGCCACCCTCGCCCACAGCTACCCGTCGCCGCCCCATGACAACGAGGACGACGTGGTGGCACTCTGAGCCACGGTCAGGCGACTTTTCCCGTCGAGTTTTTGCCTAGCTTGACACCACTTCTCAGCGCTGCCACAGGATGTCTTCCCAGTCACCGTACGAACCGAATTATGATTGTGATGAACTCTCGGTCCTTAGTGTGTAAGAAGTAGCCAGTAGGTAATTTACAGTTTGACGTGAATTTTCTTGTACATATTGTTTGTTGATATCCTTTCAACGTTTTAAATAAAAACTTTGACGATAATGCTTCGTATGTCCTTTAAAGTTCTATCACCTGCTTTAAACAGCAGCAGCAGCAGAAGGGGTGGGAGAACAGAGGTGACAGAAGCAGCTGTCAGGAGGGAAGGGTAGAGGCAGCCAGGGCCACCGTGCGGGGCCGTCAGCCAGCCAGGGACGCGACGCTCGCCCTCAGTCCCGATAAATACATCAGTTACCCCCGAGCACGGTGACGAGCCGCTGGGCCACACATGACAGCCAGTTGTATTCAAAGGTTTACTGAGAGCTCGGCGTAATAGGCGTAATGCTCGCCTATTCACAAAGGTTTCCCACATTGTATCGTGGTACTTCAGATGGTATAGTAAATAAGAGTTGTTTTAACGCCCATTCGGGATCTCAGGTAAAGATTTTCCGTAAACACGGATGAAAGCGTCGATGAGAGGGAGGGGGAGCCTTGGAACATATTTACGTCGCCTTTACATGGACTGAATCATTATAAATAGTGATGTCGGTGCCGGGGTGAGGCAGCAGGGTGTGTGGCGGTGTCAACGTGTGATTGGCTGTGTCAGGGGGTGTGTCCTCATCCGTCATTGGTCGGCGATCCATCAACGGATAGAGACACTGGCTGACAGGAAGCCGTTCGGTTCGCTTCGTCTGGCCGCGGCCTGGGTCATAATCAATTAAATGCATTCATAAGTTTTATTGAAATCTCCACGAATACCAAACGGATGTATTTTTTCTCAGCATTCTTACTACACTTTTCGCGTCAAGAAGAGTTTCAGACGAACAATTTTCCTGCAATTTACGTGTGAATGATGATTGAGTCGATATTCAGCGTAATCGTTGGAACACAGATCGAAGCCCTTGATACAATCCAAAGCTCAGAGTTATTAAAACTTTCAACTCTGAATGGAATTTGATTTTCCAATGTTTGAACGGGGCGAGAGATAAGATGGAAAACTCTACCCGATCAGCTGGTTTCATTATCAAGCTAACAATTAAACTTTAAAACGAGTCTGTGTTCCCGCTCTGAGCAAAAAAAAAAATAGAGAGAAAAAAGAGAAAAAAAAGAGGAGTAAAAAATCTTCATAGGCCGAAGCAAAGAGGGAAGAGGGACACACACACACACACACACACACACACACACACACACACACACACACACACACACAGTCACAACATTTTGTTAAATCAACGCAAGTCTTAAACCTTATATTCACTCAAAGCTAAATATGTAAATACAAGAACTATTTTTTCATCCCCCAAAAAGTAAAACCCAAATCTCTCTCTCTCTCTCTCTCTCTCTCTCTCTCCTCTCTCTCTCTCTCTCTCTCTCTCTCTCCTCTCCTCTTCTCCTCTCCTCTCTCTCTCTCTCTCTCTCTCTCTCTCTCTCCTCCCTCTCTCTCTCTCTCTCTCTCTCTCTCTCTCTCTTCTCTCCTCTCTCCTCTCTCTCTCCTCTCTCCTCTCTCTCCCTTCTCTCTCTCTCTCTCTCTCTCTCTCTCTCTCTCTCTCTGCATCAGGAAGCAAATGAACTCACTCTATACAGACAGGAACAAAAGGGTGGAATACGGCATCGCCATCGGATGAAAAGTAGCCATTGTTTAACACGGGCGAATGCTTTCTCAGAATCCACGTTTACGATTCATCTTCCTCGCTGATGTCTTTCCCGGGTGCCCCATGTAGCGAGGCGCCGGATGGAGGGCCGCGCTATCTATACCTCACCGACTCAACGTACGCTACCCAAAGAAAGTGAAAGAGATAGACAGAAAAAAACATCCTTTCCATGTAGCCATAAACCAAAATATCAAAGGTTGGAAAGAAACGAAGCGGCAAAAAGTGAGAGAAAAAATACCAGATTGTGAGAAAGCAACGCGAAGAAGAGCACGAAGCTAAAAATAGTTGAGGAAACTCGAAAAAAGACAACAAGGACGTAAACGATGCCTTTTCTGGGAGCTCTTTAATCTAGACGTGAAGTGTGTTGCCAAGGAGCCGAATAGGCCAATAAGTTGCTCTGATTCCGACAAATATCTGGAGAGTGCCCATCCCAAATCAGTTTTTATGCAAATCCGACGCATAAATAATGGCGGCGCGCTCGTACCAAGACCACGCTAAGTCGGCGGCTCGTTCCCCCCCAAACCGTGCATGGGAATGACTAAAAATCACAACGTATTGGACTACAGTGCCCCCGGGGGATATAGATGACGATAGCTATAGTCAATACACACTTGCAGGGGACATCTTGGAGGGAGTCTAGGTTGGAGGAATGGTAAGACAGCAAAAGGAGTGGTGACTTTTGTGTGTTTGAGGGGGAAGAAGAGAGGAGGAGGAGGAGGTGGTGGAAGAAGTGGAGGCAAAGGTGGGTAAAAGGGAGTTGGGTCCGTCCTTCATCCACCGAGTCTGGTCTTAATTTATGGAAAGTTGAGGAGAGAAATGATTATGATTATAGCTGCCTCCAGGACCCTCACCGCGCCCCAGCTGCCTGTTCCTGACTCCCGCGGGACAGAGAAGAATCGTCGTGATAGTCGATTGAAAATGTGAGAATACAGGGGCAAGTGGGTACGCTTTTGAGACCCAGAAGTGTGACTGTTATGCCTTGAAAGAGACTACCTATTTTAGTGCATGGCGAAAGTAAGACTATTATGAGAACAGTAACAAAGCAGGACTAACACTTAGCATCTATTTATGTCTTAATTAACGTAACACAAGACACATGAGTTTCCCTACTATATAGAATCTTGAAATAATTACTAGCCTGCCTTTTACGCACACAAACCTTTAACAATACGAATTTTTTTTGTTTCTTGTAGACGCCAATGACAGTTCAATAATGATATATAAGAGATGAATAATTTCTCTCAAACAAATATTCAAATCATGAAACGACTTGTCCTATGTAAAGACAACACAAGGCTTAAAGAAGTCAACAAATCCCTTAAAAAGAACAAAATAATCCCATAAACCCAGCAGTTGTTGTCTTCCTCCACAACCTCATCACTCGTGGGTCATATGTCTTACTTTTTTTCACCACTCCATCCGAAATATTCATCGTGGGGCGGGGCAGGGAGGCTAAAGCAGGACCCATCACTATCTCTTCCTTTATAATCATTAGACACGAGCCTCTCCCCGCCTATCTCCTATCTCCCCACTATATCCCACGGTAAAATAAGAGGCCTGTAACCTTCTCCCCAGAATATCTATCTCCACTTTACAAACGGTGAAGCAGGATATCTTTCTCCCGCATACACGCTCCGGGGTTAAGCGATTCGACTTTCCTTTATTTATTGAGTATCGGACTGAATTTGTCAATACCGTCCGTGTGGGAGGGGCGTGGAACCCCCCATTATATTGTTTTTGAATGGGGGTGCCTCTGACGTGTAATGGTCGTCTTGGAGTGGGTGGGGGAGGGGAGGTCAAGGAGTAGTGGGGAAGGACGAGGAGGATCAGGAGTGGGAGTAAAATATGACAGAGGGTGAAGGGAAAAACTGTAGGGAAGACAATGTTATGAGTATGTGAGACACTCCTTTATCTCCTTGAGGCCCAACACGTTATTTCCATTGTTATTTGGCTACCATTAGACTACTTTTAGTTAATATAGACATGCTAGTGTATATAATCCTTTACTAGGCTATTTACCAATGTGATCCTAGAGTCTATTTTGGTTAATGCGTACTCCTTAGTGCATTTTGACATGTATAATTAACTGTTGATGTAAATATACTGGACGAACCAATTAGTCAGAATTAAAGGGAAATTACCAGAAGTACCTCGTGAAATATAAAACTAGCAATATATAACTAAGCTTGAACGAGTAGCGTAAAGCATATCATATTTTTATTTTAGCGATAGTGTAGCAGCCTATTACCATGTCACACTTCGCATTAATTAACATTATTAATTTTCCCCAATGAACAAAATTTAATAACACAACTAGTACAGCAAAAAAACGAAACATCTCGGGTTATTACTCTCGACATTCTTTCTATCTCAATGACTCTTCTTACTCCACGACTACTCATTACCTATACTTAAGAATATAAGAAAAAAGGAAGCTAAATGAGGCCGCGAGACACTACACTTGGTAGTTCCTGTAAACTTTTATAAACTATATATACTTCTATAAGCTATATAAAACTGTATACTTCCACAGGTGACATGATAAAGCTTAAGAATATGCTGAATTATCTATAAATCATAGACACTTACCTATCAACAACCATTTAGGAGAGTAATAGCACTTTAGGTAACGTCCTCACCTCTGATTCACGCGCACACAAGAAAGCACTCTGCCTGTCTGCCTGTCTGCCTCTCACTACCCAAACGTAACCACTGTCAGAGCTGCCAACATAACGTAATATTGCTTGCGTGATGCGTGAAACCTACATACATATTCTGAACTCATATTTGATACATAGCGTTAATTAAAATAATTGGCTTTTGAATATAATACAAAAAAACAGAATATAACTACCAGGAATAGGATAGCAAAAAATAACCATCACGCATTTTATGACTGTAGTCGAAGTATTATCAACGGAAAATAATTTGCTTGATAGTCACGCAAACTTATTGAAAGCATCTATACACACATAACGTTAATCACCATCAATAACTAATAAAACTAAAGTAATAAAACAATACATAACGGCTATGGAGAAGGAGAAGAGAGTAATTACTGTGTTTTATCGAAGTAGTGAGGGAGGGCGAGCGGTTTGCAGCACTGACACCCCCGCGCCGCTGTCTCACGTGACACCTTGCAAGGAGGACGAGGAGCGGCGTGGGTGACTACTGTTTACTTTATCGTGTTTCTAAGGGCCTCCCGACTCTGTTGTTACCCATGGGACTATATTTCTGTGCGAGAGTACTCAGGAACATTGGTGGAGCGTACGGAGCGTTGGAACAGTGTGTAGGTGGCTGTGGAAGCAAAATAAGTCATACGAGTGAGCGAGCGGGAGGTGAGGAGATGACAAGTTGCCGCATGTCTCTCTCTGTGATCGACGCGCAGAGGTAAAGTGCACGTGTCTTGTTTTTTACTCATTTATTCATTATAGTGGAGTTACGGCTGGTTGCTTGGTTGTGGTTGTTGTAGTTGTTATTTATTCATCTATTATAAGAGAGGACGTCTGTTTTATTGATCTTTAATTTTGTTATAGGCATGTTTTCTTGTTATTTAAAATCATTATGTGCCTGTTTAGACTTGTTACTGCGTTTACTTTACAATATTTGGTCATACCTCCTCCTTCTCCGCCTCCTCTTCCTCTTCCTCTTCCTCCTTCCTCTTCCTCCTCCTCTCTATGATCTGTTCCTTCATCCTTTACTTGATCCATCACTGCTGACGTCTAGTTGGCACCCTCCCTCAGTCACCCTGGCAACACCAAAACCCTGCATTACCCAGCGTCACCCCCCACTCCCTCCCTCCCCACCACAACACTCCCGCATCACCCCCTCCGCCAACCCCCTAAGCCTCCCCCTCCCCCTATCTCCCTCCCTCTCACAACACTCCCCCATCACCGCCCACTCCTTCCCTCCCTCCCTCCCCACAACACTCCCGCATCACCCCCCTTTAGCCTCCCCCTCCCCATTCCCTCTCCACAACCACTCCCCCATCACCCCTCCCCCGCCTCCTTCTACCCCCTATCCTCACCCCCTCCTCCTGTCCTTCCTAACCACACCTCATTGCCAAACAAGCAGTAAAGTTAACTAACGCCTACCTCAAACACCCTCGCGCTGGTATTGATGTAGTCAGCTTGTTTGTAGTCGTATAAGGGAATCATTAACGGTTACCTGCGTCGCGTTACCTTCCCTCCGTCTGTCGTTGCGTTGAAGTGACAGGCTGGGGGTTTTTTTTGCCCTCCCGCTGGATTCATCAGATTTCGTTCGCGTTGTTGGCACAGTTTTACCTTCCTTTCGACTTACCCATCCTGTCCTGGTGGTGTTCTGGTGGCGTCCTGGTGGCGTCCTGAAGCAAGTCTGATAGGAGGGCGCCACCTCTTCTTCTCTTCTTCTTCTTCTTCTCTTTCTTATCCTCTTCCTCCTCCTCCTTATTCTCTTCCTCCTCCTCCTTATTCTTCTTCCTCCTCCTTCTCCTCTTCCTCCTCCTCCTCTTCCGCTGTCTCTTCCTCCTCCTCCTCTCCTCCTACTCTTCCTCCTCCTCCTCTCCTCCGCTTCCTCTTCTTCCTTCTCCTCCTCCTCCGCTTCCTCTTCTTCCTCCTCCTCCTCCTCCTCTCCGCTTCCTCTTCTTCCTCCTCCTCCTCCTCTTCCTTATCCTCTTCCTTCACTTCCTCCTCCTCCTCCTCCTCCATCAGAAGCGAACATTAAAGGCCCCGCGAAGCTTTACAAAACCACAGTGACAATATTTAGACATCCATATCATGTATCGTGGGTGTTCCCTCGGCCGTCGCCCCCGCTACAGGGAACGCCTCGCTCTACCACCCTTCAGACACACGCTCTCCTCCTCTCTAACAAGTTCTCGGCATCACCTGAACCAATTAGAATGCAAACACAAGCAAAAAGACAAGAGAGCGAGAGTACACAACTGGGGCAAGAGGTTGGGTGGGGGTAAGAACGAGACCGTGATGCCGAATTTGGAGGGATGAGGAGTCCTATGTGAGGTATGGAGGAAGGAGGAAGGAGGGAAGAGGTCATTGGAGGGTCCTAGAACGCTCGTACCCCCCTCTTCCTTCCCTTCCTCCCCTCCCCCCATTAGTGTTTGGGCAGCTCTTGAGTGCGTTGACTCTGAGGGTGCGGTGATTATTTAGCCAAGTTTTATATTGTCATCAAACACTCGTGGGCATTCAAGGGTACTCCAAGGCTATCTGTCCGCCCGTCGTGTCCCGCGGGCAGGTTACCTCGAGGGCCCTTCACCACCCTTCAGTAAATCGCGTTGAGGTAATAGCGACAAAAGGCTACTGATCCCTTGCTGAGTGGGTCGCGA
>JACEEZ010008972.1:47500-50000 GCA_016584305.1 Chionoecetes opilio
TCCTTTATATAACTCTTCTAAAAATCTGGGTCTATAAAAGAAAAAAGGAGCCTATATCCACCTTTCCTTTATGTAACTCTTCTAGAAATCTGGGTCTATAAAAGAAAAAAGGAGCCTATATCCACCTTTCCTTTATGTAACTCTTCTAGAAATCTGGGTCTATAAAAGAAAAAAGGAGCCTATATCCACCTTTCCTTTATGTAACTCTTCTAGAAATCTGGGTCTATAAAAGAAGAAAAAAAGAGCCTATATCCACCTTTCCTTTATGTAACTCTTCTAGAAATCTGGGTCAATAAAAGAAGAAAAAAGGACCCTGTATCCACCTTTCCTTTATATAACTCGTATAGAAATCTGGGTCAATAAAAGAAGAAAAAAGGACCCTGTATCCACCTTTCCTTTATATAACTCTTCTAGAAATCTGGGACTATAAAAGAAGAAAAAAGGACCCTGTATCCACCTTTCCTTTATATAACTCTTCTAGAAATCTGGGTCTATAAAAGAAGAAAAAAGGACCCTGTATCCACCTTTCCTTTATATAACTCTTCTAGAAATCTGGGACTATAAAAGAAGAAAAAAGGACCCTGTATCCACCTTTCCTTTATATAACTCTTCTAGAAATCTGGGACTATAAAAGAAGAAAAAAGGACCCTGTATCCACCTTTCCTTTATATAACTCGAATAGAAATCTGGGACTATAAAAGAAGAAAAATGGGCCCTGTATATATATCCACCTTTCCTTTATGTAACTCGTATAGTAATCTAGGACTATAAAAGAAGAAAAAAAGACCCCATATCCACCTTTCCTTTATATAACTCTTCTAGAAATCTAGGACTATAAAAGAAGAAAAAGGAGCCTGTATCCACCTTTCCTTTATAACTCTTCTAGAAATCTGAGTCTATAAAAGAAGAAAAAAATACCCCATATCCACCTTTCCTTTATGTAACTCTTCTAGAAATCTGCGTCTATAGAAGAAGAAAAAAGGCCCCTGTATCCACCTTTCCTTTATGTAACTCGTATAGAAATCTGCGTCTATAAAAGAAGAAAAAAGGACCCTATATCCACCTTCCCTTTATATAACTCGTATAGAAATCTGTGTGCAGTAAGAATGGCACTGTACAAACACGAGTGCCAAGCTAGGGGGGAGAGGGTCAGGATGAGTGCCACCAGATCCTCGTTACCCTGGCGTGTGGCACTGTGTGGGTGTATCTCAAGTCACCCCCACCGCCCCACCCTAAGCTGTCAACACCCCACCCTGATGTTGAATATGCAAGTTCAGATCCAGCTTGTTCAGGGCGGTGGGGGAGGCGACATGCAGGGAATATATCAGAGGGGAGGAAACAGGAGGAGAGGGGAAGAAAAAATAGAGCTCATGGTAGATAAAGAAAAGAATGTATATAGATGGGGAAAAAATGGAGGTCTATGGATATCACGGTAAAAATAAATGCCCGAGGGGAGAATGGCAAACATGTGTGGGTGGTGTGTGACTGTGTGTGTGTGTGTGTAGGTCAGTAAGTAATACACCTACACCCACAAACACACACACACCCACACACACACACACAAAGCACGAACAAACAATTAAAAGACAGACACACGCACACTCACGCACTCACAAAACCGACTGACTCTTTATCATAGGGAAACTGTGTCACTTCATTTGGTTACATATGATAATGGCTGCTGTTTGTTGTTGTTGTTGTTGTTGTTGTTAGTGTTGGTGGTGGTCTTTTTTGTCAACTGTTTACCTCATTGATTATTTTAGCTTCTTTATCTCCGGAATCATTATTAGTATCATTATTATTAGCATTATTATTGTCATTATTATCATCATCCTCATCATAACTCACTTTCAATCTCTTCCAATGTCAACTTTCACCATCACGTATCTTTAGTTTCGCAGGTGTCTTCCTCCTCCTAATTCACACCTCATATTAGATCCCAAACTTTCCCAGTCTTTCCTTCAACCCTTTCCCTGTCCGGCCTTTCACCACCACCCCACATCACCACCCTCCCACCACCAGAACACCACCACCCGCCGCGACACCACAGGGCTCGGGGCGGTGTTGATGCACAGCCCGTCTCGAGTAATATACGACTCGCGTCCTGTGTTTGGTGGACAAATACAGTGTTGTGATATGCTATTGATCAATGGGCAGGCCGCGTATTAAGCCCCCTGCACCAATACCACCATTTATAAACATTTATTCGCTCTCGCGTTCTCTCAATATTAGCGGGAAGCATCATACGGCGAGGGGAGAGGCAAAAATGGAGCCGGGGGTCATTTGGCGAGTACTTTACTCTCGCTCAGGTGATAAATTCGGGGAGGTGTTGGTTGGTCCGCGCCCCTACCAGCCCTGCCTGCCACCCCTAGTCCCCACCCACCCACACCAGCCCCCAATGACCCCTCCTCCGCCCTCTCCCGCCTCCTCCCCACCCCTCCCCCGCCCCACCTCGCTCAGGGGAAAGGAAAGTGGGGTATGTGTGCTTCTCAAATTCTCG
>JACEEZ010008972.1:57500-65000 GCA_016584305.1 Chionoecetes opilio
TTCTCTCTCTCTCCTCTCTCTTTTTCCCCCTCCTCTCTCCTCCCCCTCTCTCTCTCTCTCCCCCTCTCTCTCCCCCCCCTTCTCTCTCTCCCCCTTTTTCTCCCCTCTCTTCTCTCTTTTCCTCTCCCCTTCTCTCTCTCTCCTCTTCTCTTTCCTTTTCTTTCTCTCTCTCTTCTCCTCCCCTTCCTCTTTCTCTCTCTCTCCTCCCTTTCCCTCCTCTCCCTTCTCTCTCTTTTCTTTTCTCTCTCTCTCTCTTCTCTCTCCTTTTCTCTTCCTCTCTCCTCTCTCTCTCTCCCTTTTCTCTCTCTCTTTTCCTCTCTTCTTCCCCCCTCCTCTCTCTCTCCTCTCTCTCTCTCTCTTTTCTCTCTCTCTCTCTCTCTCTCTTTTCTCTCTCCTCCAGTTCTCTACCTCAACCTTCCTTTTTCTCTCTCTCTCTCTCTCCCTCTTTTTTCTTCCTCTCTCCTTTTTCTCTCTCTCTCTTTTCTCTTCTCCCTCTCTCTCCTTTTCTCTCCTTTTCTCTCCTCTTCCTCTCCTTTTCTTTTCCTTCTCTCCTCCTTTTTTTCCTCTCCCCTCCCTCTTCTCCTCCTCCCCTTCCAAATTTTCTCCTTCCCCCTCCTCCCCTCTCTCTCTCCTCTCTCCTCTTCCCTCTCTTCTCTCGTCTCTCTCTCTCTCTCCTCTCTCTCTCTCTCTCTCTCCTCTCTCCTCTCTCTTCTCCTCCTTCTCTCTCTTTTTCATCTCCCCCCTCCTCTCTCTCCTCTCTCCTCTCTCTTCGTCTCTTCTCCCTCTCTCTCCTCCTTTCTCTCTCTCTCTCTCTCCTCGTCATCTTATTCTTCTCCTCTCTCCCCTCTTGTCTTTTCCGTTCTCCCCATGTATCTCTACCTCAACCTTCGGAAAATACTTCTCATCCTCCTCCTCTCTCTCTCGTCTCTCTTCCTCCCTCTTCCCGTCTCTCTTCTCTTCTCTCTCTCTTCTCTCTCCTCTCCTCTCTCTCTATCTCTTCTCTCTATCTCTCTCCCTCCTCTCTCTCTCTCTCTCTCTCTCCCCGTCTCCTCTCTCCTCTCTCTCCCGTCCGGGTTCTCTCTCTCTCTCCTTCTGTCTTCCCCCAAAGTCCGCCCTCTTTTATTCCCAAATTTTTATCTGCCCAAAACAGGAAAGAATTCTTTTCAAAGGGGTTTTTAAACTGAAAGGGGCCCCTCCAGGGTTTGGGGAAAAGGGGGGGGACAGGAAGAAAAATGGGAAAAAAGGAAAAGGGAGGGGGGAAATGGGGGAAAGAGGGGGGAAAGGGGGGGGGAGGGAAAGGGAGGGGGAGGGGGGGGAAAAGAGAGAAGGGGGGGGGGGAAGGAGGGGGGAGGAGGGGAGGAGGGGAAGAGGGGGGGGGAGGAGGGGGGAGGGGGGAGAGGGGGGGGGGGAGGGGGGGAAGAGGAGGGGGAGGGGGGAGAGGGGCAGGGGGGGAAAAGAGGGTGGGTGTTTGTTTTGTTTTTAGTCTTTAGTGAGTTTGTTTTAGTGGTGGGTGTGTGGGGTGTGTGGGTGTGTGGTGGTTTTGTGTGTGTGTGTGTGTGTGTGTGTGTGTGTGGTGTGTGTGGGTGTTGTGTGTGTGTGTGTGTTGAAATGGGTTTCTGTCCCCTGTCTGTTATGTTGTATGTTTCTGTCTGTCTATTTAAATTTTTTTGGGGTTTTTCCAATGTTGTCTTGTAATCTGTCTGTCTGTCTATGTTTCTCTTCTCTCTGTGTTCTGTCTTCTGTCTGTGTTTCGCTAAAGGTCTGTTTTCGCTCCTTCTCTCTCTTTCTCTCTCTCTCCTCTTCCTTCTCTCTCTCTCTCTCTCTCGAACCTCTCCCTCTCTCTTATCCTCCCTTCTCTCCTCTTCTTTCCCCTCGTCTCTCTCTCTTTTTTCCCTTTTCCTCTCTCCTCTTCTTCCCCTCTCTCTCTCTTCCTCTCTCTCTCCTTCTTTCTCTCTCTCCTCTCTCTTTTCTCCTCTCTCTCTCTTCTTTCCTGCTCTCGTCTCTTTCTCTCTCTTCCCCTCTCTCTCTCTTCTCCTTTTCTCTCTCTTCCCTTCTCTTCTTTCCCCTCCTCTCTCTCTCTCTCTCTTCTCTCCTCTTCATCTCTCTCTCTCCTCTCCTCTCTCTTCTCTCTCTCTTCTCCTCTTCTCTCTCTCTCTCTTCTCTTTTCCGCCTTGCCTCCGTCTTTTTTTTCTTTTTTAAAATTTTCTTCGGTTTTCCCTCAGTTTGTTCGCACCGGGGATTTAGGGGGGGGGGGAAGGGGGGGAAAGGGGGAGGAAGAGAGGAGAGGGAAAGGGAGGGGAAAGGGGGGGTGTGGGGGGGGCCGGGGGGGGGGGGGGGAAAAGGGGGGGGGTAGGGGTGTTTAGTAGTATTATTGTTTTAAAAAGTTTTGTATTTTTATTAGTTTTTGGTGGTGGGTTTTGTGTGGGGTTATAGTAGTGAGATAAGTGAGTAGTATATTTAGTATAAATAGAAATAGTAAGTAAGTTAAGTAGTAGGGGAGTTAGAGTGTATAGTAAGTGAGTTGTAGTAGAGAGTTTAGTAGTAGTTAAATATTAGTAGTAGTAGTAGTAGTATAGTAAGCAAATAGTTTAGTAATAGTAAGTAGATAGAGAGTTGTAGAGGTAAAGTGTAAATAGTAAAGTAATAGTAGTTATAGGGAGTAGGAGTAGTAGTAGATTAAAATAAAAAAATATAATGTATTTTGAAAAAATTTTGTTTGTTAAATAGGACAGAAGTAGGGACGAGGGACGAAGGGAAAGGGGATGAAAACAGATGACAGAGGGACGAAAATATGAAAAAAATAGATAAACTAGGGAAACATAGAAGGTAGAAAGTTATAGAAGTGTAAGGATGGGATGGAGAGGGTATGAGAAGGGTTGGTGACTCGAATCAAGGAAGGTTTCTGTTGGGGAGGCAATAATTGGATACATTGTAATGAACGTGAAGAAAATAATCAAAGAGAAAGGTTCAAAAATAAAATTAAAATAAAAAGATTCAAAAGCGTTTTTTATTTAACAATGAAGCTCAACGAAAGTGGTGAATTCATAAAATTTTGGGTATGTACTATGGTGAGATTTTTTTTATTATCACGGCTCGCCAGGCATCAACTTTACTATTACTACTATACTACAACTACTATTTACCATCACAGTCATTCTTTATAGCATCATTCAGCAATAACTGGTGGGTCGTGAAAATTTTATACAAGGCATCAAACGAGGCTCTTCCTGGATAGACCACAACCATCACCAAAGTTCGCAGAGTCAAACGATGGAAGGCAAGGCTGTTATCATTGCAGGAGTGGCCTTGTTGACGTCGTGCGAGGTGGTGGTGGTGGTGGTGGTGGTGGTGCTCGCAAAAGGTCAGGTTATCGTAAAGATGTATGATCACGCTCCAGCCCAAGATCCCATCCATTCAGAGACGACAGCCAATAATATATCATTAAAACAGTACAGTTTCCAAACACCGTGTTCTTCTGTGGCCACGATCTCCCTGCGAGGCGTCATGACAGTGACAAACAACGCGTCGACGACTGGGTGAAAATCCCTTGAATCTCGGATGAGGGATTCGATTCAGTGGGTTTAGAGTTCGAGTCTCCACCTTCTCTTAGCGACCTCACACCGCCCTTGTTAGCCTCACACCTCACGAAAAACTACAAAGATCCCCTCCGGAGGTTTATGATCTGCGCCTCATACAGAAGGTGGAAAATCACTATTATTTCCACATGTCTTTGGGTCTTACGGCAGAGCGAATGGGCGGGAGGAAGATAGTGGCGCGCGAGGGAGTTATTAAGACCTTTATTCATACAGATTTAGTGCTGCGGAGTCGATCGTGTGTACCTGGCAGCTGGTGTGGCAGACTTAACCCCGTGGACTGTCTTAACTCTTGTCTGATAGCGGGTTTATGGGACTCGCCACAACCTCTCAATTAGAAAGACCATTTGTAGTGATTAATTACCACTTCCTTTTATTTCCCGGTGCTTCTTTCCTTCCTCTTCCTTCCCTCTTTGATCTTCCTCCTCCTCCCTCCTTCTCCTTTCCTCGGTGCGGCGTGTGAGGAGGAGATGAACGAACGTCTTTGATTTATGACGGTCTTGTGGAGGCGGCGAGGAAATTTAAGTGTGGGAACGGGATCAAGTGTTTTGAAGATAATTTACAAGTTGTATATTCTGTGATTACCGAGGAGGAGGAAGGAGGAGGAGGAGGAGGAGGAAGAGGAGGAGGAGGAGGAGGAGGAGGAGGAGGAGGAGGGGAAGAAGGAGGACACTACTCAAGGTGTCGTCATGAGGGGGTTAGAGGAGTAAGAAAACCAGGAGGAGGAGCAGCAGTAGGAGGAGAAAAAAAGAATTTACACATTTCTTCAGGTGCAGCGCGGAAAAATTATATTCGTGTTGTCTTTATTCGGGTGATAATTTATGAGTATATTACCTGCACCTCAGTTTTCTTTTACGTTTATGCAAAATAGAATTACTGTCATATTTCTGTTTAGGTGGCGAGTGTCTCATTGCGCCGAGCATTATTTGTCTGGCCCGATGGTGTTTGTAACGAGGTTGCAGAGATTATCTTATGGGGGGGAGGAGAGGGGAAGGGGGGTGGGGGGGTGACAAGATTTATATAAAAGTGTAAGTGTGATATTGCAAGACTAATTATAGTTAGCATTAAGTTATAAAAATTGGTGTTGATGTTACTAATTTTACTACTAATTTTACCATCGCTACTACTACTACTACTACTACTGCTACTACTACTACTACTACTACTACTACTACTACTACTACTACTACTACTACTACTACTACTACTACTACTACTACTACTACTACTACTACTACTACTACTACTACTACTACTACTACTACTACTACTACTACTGCAAGACTAAGCATTAAGTTATACAAATTGCTGTAGCTGCTACTACTACTACTACTACTACTACTACTACTACTACTACTACTACTACTACTACTACTACTACTACTACTACTACTACTACTACTACTACTACTACTACTACTACTACTACTACTACTACTACTACTACTACTACTACTATTACTACTACTACTACTACTGCTACTACTACTACTACTACTATACTACTACTACTACTACTACTACTACTACTACTACTACTACTACTGCTGATACTGGTACTACTATTACTACTTTCACCAAAACTATTTCTGCTAGTAGTAGTAGTAGTAGTAGTAGCAGAAGTATTAGCATTAGTAGTTGCCGCTGTTGCAATCGGCGTTTTTGTCTTTATAATGACGGAATAATGATGCTAAAATGATAACAATAATAATGATAACAATAGAAACAACAATAATTATAATAATGATATGGGTAATAATGGCAGTAATAATAATATTTGCAGGGGGTGGGGTTTTAGGGGACACAAAAAAACCCCATGTAATATCCCTCAGTTCAAAAGAGTAAAAATTTCATCTACAAATTAGAATAACGCACCACGTTTTCATTAGAAAAGATTTGTTTTTCTTTTAACTTTACCCCTGCCGGAGAAAAACTCATTTGCATATTTTAGCCCGGAGAATAGCAGTGTCCTCTCGTAAAGTGCGGAGGGGAGCTGGCGAGGCAGTAGAGTTGTCATGATACAAGACCCGTAACTCTGCGCGGGTATCATGAGAGGTGATACTGAAGAGAATGGCGTCGCTGGGTCTCGGGGAAAAAAAGAAACGGAAGAAGAGAGATAAAAAAAAAGTGTGAGGGTTATAAGAAGGTAAAGGAAAGGAAAAGTGGGACTCGTTTTTGGTTGCTTGGTTGATAGGAGGTTGATGTGTGTGTTTGGTGGGGTTTTGGTGGCGTTTGGGAAGGTTAAATTGGGTTACATATATGGATTGTTAGGTTGTTGAAATAAGGAAAGAAAAAGTGGGGCGAGCTTTGGTTGCTTGGTTGCCTGCTTGGTTGATATGGTTGATAAGATAATGGTTGATTTGAGGGTGATGTGTGTGTGTTTGGTGGGGTTTTGGTGGCGTTTGGAAAGGTTAAATTGGGTTACATATATGGATTGTTAGGTTGTTTAGAAAAAGGAAAGAAAAAGTGGGGAGAGCTTTGGTTGCTTGGTTGCCTGCATGGTTGATAAGGTTGATAAGATAATGGTTGATATGAAGGTGATGTGGGTGTGTTTGGTGGCGTTTTGAGAAGGTTAAATTGGGTTGCATATATGGACTGTTAGGTTGTTTATTTGTGTTCTATGGTGTTTTGATTTGGTGTATGATATGGTCGATATTACATAGGTTATATATGTTTTTTTTTTGCTGTGTTTTTGTCTGTAGAGTGAGTCGATGGTGGGTTTCTCCTTATGGTATTTTTGTTTTATCGTTTTCTGTTTTGCATTTTGCTATTACTGTGTGTATGTATGTGTGGTGTGTGTGGGGGGGGGGGGGCCTAGCTGCCATTATATGCAAAACGTAATGCAAATAAGACCATTGACCACCCTGTATATACCGTCGCTTCCCACCACCTGAATTAAGTATACGATTATCTTCCGGTATATCATAATTGTGTACAGTATCCATTAAATGCACGTGTTAACTTCGGCTTCAACTATATTCCATTCCTTTAGGTTCTCAAGACATCAATGTTGGCACAGTTAAAAAACATAATCTGTTCATTGAGTATTCGGTTGCTTCTTTATATCAAATCAACGCTAAATATGTTATGAAAAAACTGAACATTATAGCCTCATCGAGTTGATCCTTCTTCTTATGTGCAAACTGTGAGCAAAACAATGAGAGAAACAATGAAGGAAAACAATGAAACAATTCCCTGCCCTACATAACATCCTAATGAGACAATTGCCAAGCCTCTGAGGACATAATGAGGCCACTACGGGACCCCTGTGTTAGTGGGAGGAGTTATAGTCTCACGAATTAATGAGTGGCCGGGCCGGGAGGTGCGGGGCGTTCATTAAGATATCATACGCCAAGAAGTGGTCGGCCAGAGTTAGGGCGCGCAGTGCCATAAGTACGAGCGCCATAAGGCGCAATTACCGCAGCCCTTTCATTAATCGATGCCGATTTTCATTGGCTAATAAACCCGCAGCCTCATTACAACAGACTTAATACCAGTAATTCTTGGCTAATACTAAACAAAATCGTCTGTTGTTAGCCATACAATTGCGAAAAGTGACTTAATATATCAAATTAACTAGTGGAAAAGGATACTAAACAGGTAAAATCGTCTGTTGTTAGCCATAAAATTACGAAAAGTGACAATATATCAAATTAGCTAGTGGACAAGGATACTAAACAGGTAAAATCGCTTTGTTAGCCATTAATTACGAAAGGTGTCTTAATATACCAAATTAGCAAGGATAAGGATACTAAACAGGTGAAACCGTCTGTTGTTAGCCATATAATTACGAAAAGTGACTTAATATATCAAATTAGTTAGTGGACAAGGATACTAAACAGGTCATATCTATAAATATTGCTTATATATATTAGAAATCGGTCTAATGGTAGTTAAATTACAAGGA
>JACEEZ010008972.1:75000-104606 GCA_016584305.1 Chionoecetes opilio
TATTGAAGTTGTTATTATTTGACCGATTTCATATATTTTTTTTTACGAGATAGAGTACATATGGTTTTTTTTTCTATATTTTTTACCTCTCTCTCTCTCTCTCTCTCTCTCTCTCTCTCTCTCTCTCTCTCTCTCTCTCTCTCTCTCTCTCTCTCTCTCTCTCTCTCTCTCTTCTCCTCTCTCTCTCGTCTCTCTCTCTCTCTCTCTCTCCTCTCTCTCTCTCTCTCTCTCTCTCTCTCTTCTCTCTCTCTCTCTCTCTCCTCTCTCTCTCTCTCCTCTCTCTCTCTCTCTCTCCTCTCTCTCTCTCTCTCTTCTGTCTCTCTATCTCTCCCTCTCTCTCTCTTTTTGTCTCTATCTCTCTCTTTCTCATAAACCGCCACCACCACCACTACAATCACACCACCACCATCACCACCACCTTCCCCTAGCTTCCTTCACTCCCTCTCCTCTCAACTAATCCTTAAATTTCTTCACTAAATCTCTTCCTCATTTTGTGTTCATCCATTGTTATCCATCCACTTGCCTTTTCTATTGAAGTTTTGTTATTTGACGTAATTATATGAACATTATAAGTAAATATGAGTTTTTTTCTATTAATTGCTAAGTAAATCCTTAAAAACAGACGAGACGGAGAGAGGGAGAGAGGGAGAGAGACACATACACAGAAATGATAAAACAAATGAGAATCAGGAANGAGGAAACCGTAAAACTCGATTAAAAAGGACGCCTCCCCCGCCTTGCATTCAAAGACACGGTCCTTCTTCAGAACCCGGGAGAGGGCTTCCTGGCAAGGCCCCGCATTGTGGGAGGGGACCGACCGTTTCAGGACGTCGGAAACGGGCATGGCTCCGATGGTCACGATGCCGGGAGCGGGGAATTGCCCTAGTCCACCCGCTCCCTGGGGTCCACGAAGTTGGCGCACAGGAGAAGTATCTCCTCCAGTTAGTCCACCACCATCGGAAACTTGTGGGGGGGAAAAGAAGGAGGACCTTCAAAAGAAGGCTTTCTGAATGGAAACAATGAAAACTGTCTGTTTTGGTTTCCTTATAAGTTTCTTTCTAAAATGTGGGATTTTTTGAGTTTTTTCTTAGTTTTTAAGGTAATTAGAAAATGTTCAGTTGTCGTGACCCCTAAATATTCCCCGAATTTCATCTAATTTAAACGGGAAAACTCTCTTATGCATGGTAAAACAGAAGTAAAACACGAGCAAGTGAAAAAAAACATTTTTCATTTTTTCCCTCTATGATCTTGGGACACCTACTGTAGATACGGAGAAGGACCACACGAGTGTAGCTCAGGCCCTGCAAAACACAATAGGTAAATACACTGGTGATGGTGCCTGTGTTAAGCAAAACAGGAGATGCGAAAGCAAGAGTTACCGGTGGCGTCGGGCATCGTGGCTGGTGCCTGGGGGACAAGAGGCACTCCTCTCTCTCACTCACACACCTCCCCACCCCTGGGGGGCGGGGGAGGTGGGGCCCAAGAACACGCGGCGGCGGGTGATGTGACAGGGCAGGGAGGAATCATTGCCTCATCTGCCGTGCAAAAGGGCACGTGACGGTAGAAAAAGCGTGACAAGTCTGTCCACGGTAAGTAACAAATAAAATAAATAAATAGAATAAAATATAAGGCTGAAAATACATTGAGTACAAAAAAGGAGAAAATTAGACCAAAAAAATACATTGGCTATAAAAAATATTTTAAAAAAAGATTACAAAACAAAGAAACCTAAACCCTCCACCGCAACCAAGGCCAGGCAGGGACAGGTAGGGAGGAGGTGGATGGGTTACCTGGAGGTGGTCTTGCCGTAGAGGTGTTCCCGCTTTTGTTGCAGGGAGGTGAAGAGCTGGTCACAGATGCGGCAGTACAGCTCCTCACTCTCGTCATCCTGGGGGGAGAATAATAATTCATTATTATATTTTATTTGTGTGGTGAATATGGTGAAGAAGAGAGAGATGGAAGAGTAGGAGAGAAATATAAGGGGTGAGATAAGGAGATAAATATGTTAATCTGGGAAATTTTTAGAGGTAGCCAAATTACAATGGAAATTACGTTCTGGGTCTCAAGGGGGTTAATATTTCCTGTTGCAATATACAGATGATAGATAGCAAGGAATATATAGTGTGTGCAAGACTACTCTATACTGGACTTGCTACTCGTGCCCGTGCCAACACCCCCATGACCAGTGGAGGCCAGTTTTGCGATTCCTGCCATTTTAGAACATCACCCCTATTTCCCTTCCTAAGGTTTATCAGTAAAATATGATATACCGTTATCTTTGTAACTGTTTGTTCTAAATATTATCAAATAAAAAACTGTAAAATACACTAAAGAAATGCCATTATGAGAGAGTGAAGAAATGCATGACCTCAAATATACTTAAACTCTTCGCCATTTTTTATTTTGCGAGAAAACATTTTAGATGTAGGATAGAAAGAAGCGGATTTTCATTAGTTTTTCCATTGATATATTTCTTTTTCGATAAATGAATTACCCCCAGGCTAAATTAGCGTTAACTAAAAAAATAACATCATCAATCGTATCGGCAAGTAAAAAAATTCCATGAATACAGTAGACTATGGCATATCAGTATAAAAGGGTACCACTGTTATCTTCGTGAATGTTTGTTCTATAATATTTTTCAAATAAAAAACTGTAAAATACACTAAAGGGAAAATTTCCCTTATGAGAATCTGAAAAAGAAATATGCAGGTTTTATTCACTTAAACTCATCGCAATTTGATATTTTGCCTGAAGACTTTTTAAAATGCAACATATCAATAAAGCGGAATTTAATTGCTTTCCATTGCTATATTTCATTTTCTGATAAATGAATTAGAACCATGCATACATTAGCGTTAACTAAATAAATAACTCATCCATGGGTAATTATCCCGATAGATGATTTATTTTTTTTGTTAAAAGCTAATTTATGCATGGTTATGATCATTTATCAGAAAACGAAATATAGCAATGGAAAGCTAATGAAAATCCGCTTCTTTCTATCGCTAGCATCTAAAATGTTTTCTCGCAAAATATTAAATGGCGAGAGTTTAAGTGGAATATTAAGTTCATGCCTATTTCTTAACTCTCTAATAAGGGATTTTTTTTTTTGCATTATACTGTTTTTATTTGATAATATATAGAACAAACATTACGAAGATAACGGATACATATATACAGGATGAACCTCGTTAACGCATTTAAACAACGTGCACTAATCGACCAGCTTTTTTTTTTTTTTTTTTTCCACTGATAACCTGTACTCTCTTCCTGTTCTGTTTTCCTTCCTATGACTTAACTTTCAAAAGAAGAGTAACAAGACACTCCCGAACTAATGGCTCACCCACTTTTTTATTTATTCTTGACGTTCTTCTTTATAGGGACTGGCAAATAAGCGAGCTTGTGTACCCTTTTTGTGCTTCCTTGGCAGTTCTTGTGATGGGGGAGAAAAAAAAAAAAAAAAAAAAAGGGATTTTGGGGATTCCATAAGAGTAACTCTCAAACACTTTAAAATGAGTTATCGCATGCGCTCCCCCCGAGGGTTCGGATAAACGAGGTTCTCCTGTAATGATAAACCATAGGAAGGGAAATAGAGGTGATGTTCTAAAATGGCAGGAATCGCAAAACTGGCCTCCACTGGAAATAGCCCAAAATGAGTAGCAAGTCCAGTATGAGTAGTCTTTGGTGTGTGCAATAATCTGCCTGTCCTCTGCACTGCCTTCAACTCACGTCAATCTCGTCGGTGAAGTCGGATGATTCCTCGGTGGTTGTGCCGCCCCGCCGGATCACGTCTGGCGGATGACACAGACCATTATGACATCCGGGCTATTCACTTTGTTCATTCTTTGTTCAATCATTCTTTGTTATTCAATTTGCATGGGTTCATTTAAGTATTATTATTTGTATCATCATTTTCACAGCTAATTTATATGCTCGACTTGGGTTTTTAGATTCCGTATCAGCCTTTAAATTTGAATATAAGATAAAAATATGAAAGAGATAAATATTTCTTGATAAACAAAATCTTGAAGAAAAAAAAAAAAAAAAAAAAAAAAAAAAAAAAACCTTCCTAGCCCCAACACAACTCTTACTTCATCCTGGCTATTGACTTCCTCATGGGGTCACTTATAAGTACTGTCATCATCATCTTATTCTTATTATCAACACTATTACCATTACCATTATTGATTTTCATAATTTCCTTTTAAACTTTATATAGATTTTAGATATTGTATTAGTATTGAATTTCAAATATTAGAGGAAAAAAAAATTCTTGTTAAACAAAATCCCCCCAAAAAAATTTATACAACAAGAAATTTAAACAAAAACATCCTTCGCCACAACACACACACACACACACCACACACGACCAACAAACACAGCAGACAAACAAAACTAACACAACCAACAACTGCCACACTTTTCATTCCTTTCTAGAATATTCAGACACAAATAATAATAAGTAAATACTACAGTAAACCTTCGCTTTACGGACCTTACTGTAACAAATTTCGGTTTTAACAAACTTTTTCTGCTTGTCCAATATATGCCGGGATTTACTGAATAAGTTAGGTAAATCTGTGGTTTGGTTCGGTGGTGGGCCGGCCGAACTTGTACACGCAGGTCGGACGGTGGCACTGAAAACAAAGCCGACCAGGCGGTGCGCGGCTGTGTGCCGATCAGTCTGGCTTTGTCGTCCTGAGTGTTAACACCTCCTCTCACATCCTGCCGTGCCTCACTACGTTGCCTGCCTCCGTGCCTCACCACGTATTGTTTATAATTTCCCTGTTGTGTAGTATTTGTGATGGCTACATGTCATTAGTATACGAAGTTCTCCTCTAATATAACAAGTTCATAGAAATGAAATGGTTAGAAATAGCAACTTTCTAATATAACGTCACTCCCTCTCCCCCTTATTGTGTTGTTAGTGAGGGTTGTACTGTAAACCCTCACTATACCAACCAATAGGGGGAAGCGGAGTTGTAAGTTCTTATATTAGAAAGTTTTTGTTAATTCGAGGGATCTAACTTCTCGAATATAACAAATTTTTTGTTATATGAGGTGAAAGTTTCGCTATTTGACCATTTCCGTTGTATAATGACTTTGTTTGTTACATAGGGAAGAATTTTGTATACTTATGTAATTCAGCATCACAATACTACACGCACTACAGGGAATTAAAACAATGACGTGGTGAGGCACGGGAGGAAAAAAGCATGAGAGAAGGTGTTTACACTCGGGCCAACAAAGCCAGACTGATCGGCACACAGCCGGCACCGCCCCGTCGGCTTTGTTTATCACTGCCACCGTCCGACCTGCGTGTACATGTTCGCCGGCCCACCAACAAACCAAACCACACATTTACCAAACTTATTCGGTAAATCCTGGCATATATCGGACAAGCAGAAAAAGTTTGTCAAAGCTGAAATTTGTTATATGGAGTCTGTAAAAGGGCGATGGTTTATGTATATGATAAAATATGAATAATGAAATAAAAAAATTAAAAAAAAAACAGACTAAACCAAACAGACATGATCTCTCCCCAACATACTCTTGATCCTCTTCTTCCTGAGCAGCAGCTGGTAGTCGTGGGACTGACGGTACGCCTGCAGCTCATTCCTGTACCCCCGCTTGTCCTGCTCTGAACGCGTCACAAACGCTGCCTTCTGCTCCACATCATGGCCGACCACCCGCCCCGAGCACCTTGGTGCCCTGACACACACACAAACAGACTGATAGATATACATAAGAACATAAGAAAATAAGAACATAAGAAAATAAGGAAGCTACAAGAGGCCGTGAGACCTACACGAGGTAGTTCCTGTCTACAGAAACCTACAGTACACATAAAACTTAATGTGGATAGATATAACAATAAATACATCATATTTTTCTGTTTAACGTCAGATTTTCCCGTAATGTTTTATGAGGTTAGACGGCCAATGAACGCTTCCAACTATCTCTATCCATTGCCTCAACTTCTTCAATGCCCCAAAGCTGCCAGATCCTCTTCAACACACCGCCTCATGTCTTCTTGGCCTGACGGGGGACGGCGACCGCCACTTCCACTCCAACGTTTCCCCCCAATGCCTCACCCCCCTTCTCTCCTCTCCAGTGCCAAACCATTTCCATGCCTCACTCTCCCCTGGCATTCCACTCCAACAGCTCTCCCCAAGCCTCCCCAAAAACCTTCTCCCCTCCCACGTCCCCCCAAACCATTTCCCCATCGCCCACTCTCCCCTGGCATTCCCTCAACAGTTCCCCCCAAAATGCCTCACCCCCTTCTCTCCCTTCACGTCCCCAAAACCCACCTCAATCGCCCTCACTCTCACCTGGCCTTCCACTCCAACGCTTCCCCAATGCTCACCCCCTTCTCCCCCTCTTTCACGTGCCCAAACCAAACTCAACGCTTACTTCAGCATGACTCAACCCTTCAATCCACATCTTTTTTACGACCTGTAAAACCTTTGCCAGATAAAACAATAGAACACATATAGAAGCTAATTTTTTTTTCCCCAAATAAGGGGGCCTTCCCCCAAAAATAAAGGGTCAGTAAAAGAAAAAAAAGAACAGGGAATTACTAAACAATATATTTAAAACCCCCATTTTTATTTAGTTACCCTTTTATCTAGCCCCTTTTCAGCAATCCAAATCATTTAACTGTTGCTATCACGAGTTGAAATTTAAAAAAGTCTAAAGCATCAGGTCCAAAAAAAAGCCCCGTTCAATGGCCCGCGGTTTGTATATGTGAGTAAAATTTTTGTTTTGTATGTAAAGTAGTCCCAGACCCAATTTTTTTTTCCGAATTATGTTTAAAGTCATTCAAAAAACCTAATCCCCCAAAATAATTGATTTCCGGCCAATTTCCGTAAAAAAAAAGCTTTTGTAAAAAAAACGCGCGAAAAAAAAAAACTTCCCTCCAAAGGGCAGTGTTATTTATTAAGTCAGAATAGGGACCCCGCAACATCTTCTGACCTGTGGCAAAAATTATGATGACGATTGAATTCGGGTCAGACATGAAACTGTGCTGTGACAGATCTAGAGTACGATGCCCAAATTTAACCGAAAGAAATGAGCTGGCCGTATACTAGAGGAAAACAACCTCGATTGTATGGGACCCATAGTTTGAGCCCGAGTACGAGGGGGATAAAAGGGGTTAGAGAGCCGAGGTTTAGAGGAGGACGGCCTTTCCAAAAAAGATTTGGGAAAAAAGTTAAACCATGTGTGGTGGGGAAACACAATGAAGGTACTTCGAGAAAATCCATGGTTTGTTTTGGAGCTACAGTCAAACGTAATTCCTCGGAAACCACATACTAGCATTAACTACAGCAAAGATTTGGAAAATATGCGGGCGGGAAGGCAGAAAGTGTGACAGCCCCCACCACTACAGGGCCGCCCACGCCACTCCACAAACTGGTTTATTTGGTTACTTGGTCTTTTTAAGAGGCAAAGCCTCACGTCGTGGGGGTCCATCGCTACCCTCACTACAAAACCGTTTCTAACACAACTGTTCGCCCAACACACTATAGGCGTGAATCACCACACGCCACTCCGCCCACTCCACTCCTACACACGCCACTCCTTTCCGTGTGCAAACTTTTCTGGAAAGGCACAGCTGTCTTGCGCACCCATAAAGGATGCATGCATGTGGCATATAGCAAAACAAATCTATCAGAAACACCCAAATATCTTCAAGTATTATATTTATCTCGTGTTTACGTGCCTCTCTGATCAAGCGCGGGGAAAAGAGCCTCCCTAATGGTACGTCCGGAGCCTGAGCCTGAGGTCTGAAACCTTAGGACGTTTGAGAACTGGGGAATTTGCGATTTTGATTGCGGATTATTTAAAAACGGCTGACTGGATACAAAAAGTGACGACGTATTTTTGATATACTCGTCAATGGCTATGATTTGACTGCATTAATCAGGAATGATGAAATGGTCTGGACGACTACTTTAAGCCAATAAAGCATCAATCAAACCATCTATTTTGTTTCCTCTGCCCCTTTCCCCCTACATCCTGGGCCCCACCAAGCATCTACAGCCAAATCCCAACATCCGACCTCCAAACATCCGACTTTTCCAAACAACCCTTTTTTCCCACCCCATTGTGTCTTGTTTTGGCCATTTATTTTACTTAGTTTTTTTAGTTTATAGAAAACATTGATTTTTGGCTTTATTTATGCATGAATTTTACTTCCGCATCTACCACTGGATCGGCCTTCAAGAGCTGCATTTTTTATGTTCTATACCATTTTTGTCCTTACGTTATGGTTACTGTGATATCCGAACATTGACTATTACAATTATCCGACCTACCTTCGGTCCCCCCAAGGTCGGATAATTAATACTTAGCTGTACCTATCCCTCCTTATCTCTCCTAGTCCCTTTCAACATCTAACAATTTCCAGTTTGTCCTAGCCATTTCCATCCCTATAAAAATTATCTCAGCCCCTTATAGGACATTCCATCATCTCCTTAACTCCAAGTCAAGCCTCAACCATTTCTCCCTATCCATTTCCACCCTTTTCAAGCATCTCCCTGTTCGTGGAGAAGTGGCGTTCTCGGTGACCGAGTTCGATCCCCGACGAAAACCAAAATCTTTCTGCACTGTCGAGTGGCCTAAGAACACCCACATGCTGCCCTTTAACTCTACCTTGGATTGCGAGTGCATCGGAGGACACAGGGGGCGGCATGAGCCTCTAATCACAGCGTCACAATAAAAAAATCCTGCCTGCGCCACCACGGGCGAGACCCAACCATCACAGCCCTCAAGTGAGCCTCCAGGGCCTACCATCCAAGCCCTGGAGGTCACTGTCTACACGCGCTATAGCAGTGCATTTTTTACCTTACTGGGTGACATTCTTTGGATAGCCAGAAAGGTAAAGACCTACCTGTTAAAATATAGTGTTTTGTATACATCAACTTCACCCTTTTGTATGTTGTGTATAAATAAAGATCATATGCAGTAATAAGAGTGCACTTCTGAATATAACACACACAGACATGATGAACCATTGTATCCAGGAAGGATTTTATGAATAAATATCGTGTCGCCCAGTAGCTTAAAATTGTCCTTACTGGGCGACAGTTTTCCATCACTGGGAGACATTTTGGTCGCCCAGTTAGCATGTTAAAAAATGCACTGCGCTATAGGCACAAATGTAAAAAAAAAAATATAAAAAAAAAAATCTCCCTCTCCCCCCACTCACCGCCCCAAAGCTCATCTCCGGGCTGGTCTCCCGGTAGTACTTGCGGCGCTCATTGAGGAACAACACATAGGCTGTCACCGGCGCCTTGGGGGGTTTGGCGCCCGGCAGCTCCGGCTTACGTTTGCGTCCCTTGGGCCAGCCTCCCCGCCTCTTCTGTGTGTGGAGGTGGTGGGGTTAGTGGAGGAGAGGCAGGGTTGTGGAGTATGCAGGGGAGAAGAAGAAGGGAGTAGAGGAGTTATTGGTGGAGAGAGAGGGTTGAGGAGTAGCTATGCAAGGGAGAGGAAGAAGAAGGGAGAAGAGAAGTTACTGGTGGAGGAAGAGATGATAAACTAAGGAGTAATGACAGGAATACAAAGGATAAACAAACAGCATCGATTGGTCCTTACGTGACTGTTTGTGATTTTGATGGTCAGACAAAATAATTCAAAAATATGCTAAAAATGCCTCAAATAACCAAAAAAACACTAAAATAAGCCTCAAATAACCTGACATAACCTAAACTAAACTTAAAATAACCAAAAATAAACCTAAAATAACCCTAGCTAAAATACTATACCTAAAAACGGTTATTTTAGTCCTAGCCTTACCCAACCCGGGTTTTGATGGATGAACAGATAAAACAGACTTTGATAAGGAGGGACAAATCAAGATGCATTCCCATGGATGTAGACTAATAAATGTTTTTTCAGGATGTTTAGATGTGAGGGGACACGGGGGATTTTTATGTATGTCAAATTAATGCATGAATTACTTGCTCATAATTTAGTTTTACCGAAACATAGGCCCCAAAAATTGATTTAAAGCATTTGTAGAACCTGTATCGTGATTATTATGATCATAGAAAGTGAAGTTGTGGTTAAAAAAATATCTATCTATCTATGGATGAGGGGGATGACGACAGATGTGGATGGATGAGCCCCACCTTCATGGCGGTGGGTGAGGTGGATGAGGGGCCCCTGAGGCGGAGAGGCGAGGGGGGAAATGAAGGCGGGTGGGGTGGATGGAGCTTCGGATGCGGATTCGGTGGATGACTCAACCGGCTCGTCAACGGATGAGCCATGCCACGGGTTCCCATCCGTGTCGCACGCTGGGGTATTGGGGGAGGAATACAGGGGAATACATAGGAAAACAGACACCAGGAGACCTATTGGTCCATAACTAGGGTATCTGCTGAACTACATACTACTATCAAACAACTTGTAAGAGAACAGTTAGAAAAGACTACCATGTCCCTAAAGAAGATAGGAACATGGAAGTTTCGTATTGAAGAATGAGAGGATATGAAGTATGCTAACTACAACTACCACTAACACTAATCGATCCAGGGGACATTATAATATAACTTGCAGGGCAATATCAAAACCCATTACTTTACGTACGGTCGTCTGTTTTAATGAAGTTATTGTGCTGCCTTCGACAACATTTGCTGGTAATTTGTTCCATCGATTAACAACTCCTAAGATTGAAATTATTTTTACGGAGATCTGTGATGAAACGTTGACCATTCAGTTTCAAACCGTTGTTCCTTGTTGTCACTTGTTGAGAAAGCTCGAATAGGTTCTCTTGATTATATCAAATCCTTTAAGATCTTAAAAGTTTTTTATCAGGTCCCCACGGATCCTACGATCCTTTAAAGGGAAAAAATATTAAGTTTCCCCCAGTCTCTATTCATAAGATGAATTTTGCAGAGTGGAATCAGTTTGTGGTCGCTCTTTTTAAAAATGATTCAATTTGGCTTCATTTTTTTACGAAAAAGGCGACCAGAATTAAACAGCATATTGGTAAGTGCGGGCCTAACCAAAGACCGTACAGTAGGGTACGCCGTATAACAAAAAATCTTTTTCTCAACTTTGGCATGCCAATTTCCTATGTAAAATGGAATTCTAAGACGATTTTATCTTTTCCATTTTTGCATTTTAGCAATTCTTTCTAGGGAAAATCACACTTTTATTGCAACCTTATCGAATAATGCTTAATGAGTACGCAGTGTCCGGTTGGTCCTTTTGTATTGCATCATGCACCAATATGAGTTCCAAATGACTAGGTGGTAAGCTCTTTTTGATCAGTTGGTTCAAACAGGCACTACATCACAGTGTCACAGCCCTACGTTGGCCTAGAACGTGTCCATCATGGGCCTTCTTAGACCTGAAAACAGGGCATGGTTTTCCCGGTGGTGGGCCCCAGCCCGGATGAACCCGTCTCTGGCCTGCTGCCCCACACTGCTGCCGCGCCTCTGTCACCTGCTTCACGACTCTTTCGGGGCTCTGAGTGTGGATAGAGAACTCCGGAACCTCGTACGGGGTTTTACCAGGATCTCCTGGATTGATCCCCGGACAGTGAACAGGTGAATGCCGGCTCGTGCACCTGGCCAGGCTGCCAGCTGTTCAGTGTCTGCAAGCTGGGGCTGACAAGTTCAGCTTGGGTGTGATGCGAGGTCTTACACTGGTGCCCCCATACTCCTCGCCAGCCCTCAGCTTCAAAATCTGGGTCACGGCGAACCTGCGGTGTCCTCACTCTGACTCGCCATCAGCGAGAGGAACCATTCTGAGTGTGCGAACCATGCTCTTGTCCGCAAGTAGAAGGTCACAGCTGTTTGGACCTTCTTGGGCTGCGACCTCATCACTCTGAGCTGCGTGAGGATGTGCTTGGGGCCTTTCCTCTAGTCTGTGGTGAACCTTAATGTCATAGTAGAGTTTGAAGTACACCTGCGGGCAGAAATTTGACTAGGATTTCCAGGGTGTTCAGTTCTTTGCCAGTCAGTCATGCTTTCTGGTCCACATGTACACGAGCGACTGGGCTGTGGTGAGCCATCTGGAGTGGGACACCTTGCCACATTTGATCTCCTGCAGTCGGACGGGAGAACGCCCCGCTTCAAAGCCTGGACCAGCTGGTAGGAGCCCCTGCGGGGTCAGTGGACATGTTGACCAGGATATACTCCGGTATCTCCGCGAGATCTTCACCGCCTGGCACTCCTCTGAACTCTGCGTTTACTGCATCTCATTCATGCTGGACAGCAGACTGCACACTGGACCGTGAATCCAGTGTCAGATGAGGTAGGCCCGTCGATGCTGGTGATAAGGTGGCGCAGGTGCAACTCGTTTGTGTGCAACACGCATATACTCCAGAAGAGCTTGCGTCCCAGCATCTTCTCCAAATGGGCGTGAGTACACCCTTCCACCCCGTGTTGGCCCTAGTTGAGTCACCTTGCAGTACGATCAGTGAGTCAGTGGAGTGTATGTCACCAGCAGATCATAGAGAGCCTGAGCCACCTTGAACGCAGGCTTCTCAGGTGGCACCGGGTCCTCTGGTACAAAGTGCCAAAGGTACCTTCCAGATGGCTCCTCTGTCACTGACACATGCTCCTCCCTGATCAACCTTGGGTGCAGTTTCCCATGGCTGTCGGGCACCATCGCCCTGGTCTTGTCCTTCCTCCCATCGTAACCCAATCCAACTATTTTGGTACCCTGGTTAGGGTACGCTGTATAACAAAAATTCTTTTTCTCAACTTTGCCAAGCCAATTTCCTATGTAAAATGGAATTCTAAGACGATTTTATCTTATTCCATTTTTGCATTTGAGCAATTCTTACTATGCAAAATCGCACTTTAAACCATGTTTTGCATATAAATATAAAAGTCCATTTTTGCATAGCAAGAAGTGCTCAAACCAAAAAGTTGAAGAGGACAAACCACCCTTAAAGTTCAATTTTACATAAGAAAACACCCTGCCAAATTCGAAATAATCTATATTTCACTTTTCATTGGACCTACGGCGTACCCTAAATTGTATAATGGTGTTATTAGTAATCTCCAATCATAGTTTACCTAGATCACGTTGTAGGAGTTCACAGTTTTCTCTAGTATGCTATGCTTTACCGCCTAATTTGGATGACGGGGAAGAGGATCATGCTGAGAGATAAAAGCTAAAAATATCATTGCATCATCCTGAGGGAGGAGGAGGAGGAGACCAATGATATTTTAGTTTATTCTCTACAATAAACAAAAAATACCACCAAAAAATCAAATGGAACAAATATACAAACAACACTAGCACGACAATAGCCGCCAGCCTGACCCGCCTACCTTCCTGGCGGCCTTCCTCTGCAGGCCGGCGTCCCGGGTCTTGGCGCCGCGGTAGCTCCTGGGCGCCTGGCTGGCCCACCGCACCGACGGCCCCACGAACGGCTCCTCACTCAGCTATCCTCATCCACAGAAGACTTGGAACTTGAGACTAACTTTGTCCTCAACTCAGCCAAGTGTGTCATGGGGAGGGAGTGTGTCTGTGTGCGTGTCTGTGGCTGTGGGTACGTCTGTGGCTGTGTGTACGTCTGTGTGTGCGTCTGTGAGCGGGTATGTGGCTGTGTGTATGTATGTGTGTGCGTCTGTATGCGTGTCTGTGGCTGCGTGTACGTCTGTGTCGGTGGCTGTGTGTATGTTCTGGGTGTGATCGGCTTGGCGTGTGCGTTTGTGTACGTTCTGAGAGGCATCATCCTCGTCTGTGCGTCTGTGTACGGAAGTTTCAGGTTAGTGTAGGTCTTGGCGGCGGTGGTGGTGGTGGGGGTGTTGGTACTCTCTCGTGTATGTTCGTGTACGCGCCGAGTCTTGGGTTTGTGTACGTTCTGGGTGCACATGAGGAGTGGTGTGTGTGTGGCTGATCTCTGCTGGCAGTGGTGTGGTGGTTTGGGGTTTGTTGTTGTTGTTGTGGGTTTTTGTTGTTGTTGTTGTTGTTGTTGTTGTTATTCACCATAGCTGTGTTTACTATTGCTTGGTTTGCGTCGGTTTGATCCTGTTTGGGGTAAAAAAGACGGTTGAGTGAGAGGTGTTAGGGTGAGGGAGGTAAGGTGAGAGGTCGGGAGAGTACTAGAGGGATAAAGGGGAAAAGGAGAAGGGGAAATGTAGGATGTAGGGAAAGAAAACATAAAGGGTTGGAAGATTACTGGGAGGGAACGCAAAGAGGGAGGAAGGAAAGGAAAGGTGGGTAGAAATTAGGGCTTGACAGATTACTAGAGACTGTTTATATATCTGTTTATATGGACTGTTTATAATCTGTTTATATGGACTGTTTATATCTGGTTATATGGACTGTTTTATGTATGTTTATATGGACTGTTTATATATCTGTTTATATGGGGCTGTTTATATATGTTTATATGGAGTTTTATATCTGTTTATATGGACTGTTTATATATCTGTTTATATTGGTATGGAAGAGGAAGGGAGAAAACAGAATAGGAAGAAAAATAAGGATGAAATATTAAAAAAACACACAAAATACACAGAATTATAACAGATTTTATGACAAAGATTACTAGAGACAGTCTGTTTCTATGGCATGGAATAGGAAGGGAAGGGGAGGAGAAGGAGGAAAAGGGAGGGAAGGTGAGGAAAGGAAGAGGGAGTGAGAAATAAGGATTGAAATATTGTATTACTCAAAATGAATCAAAAAATACGTCAAATGATAGCAGACTTTCGGACAAATTGCTAGTCACAAAGGTACAGTAAATAAAAGGGCGAGGATGTACAGGGAATAATGGAGAAAGAAAGAAAAGCTGAAAAATAACTAAAAAATACAAAAAGGAGGAGGAGGAGGAGTAGAAAGATGAAAGAAAAGGAGAACGGAAAAAAACTCATGCAATAATACACATCTAGACAAATAACTGAAGCAGATCAATATTTAGAGGCAAAGCAGCTAATAACAAGGCAAAAATCCTTCCATTCTGACCTAGAAGTTTCTCAAAAATACAACAAATACACATCATAGAGGTTTGTTCATATTACAAAGCAGAGTAAGCCATCACAAGACAAGCATCACCCCACCCTGACCTGTGGGAGGGACATGAGGTCACCAGAGGTCGGCAGGAGGTCAAGGGAGTCACCCAGGAGGAGGACGGTCTCCCCCACCCCCCCCCACCAGGCAGCAGCACCCCCTCCCCCTCTCCTCCATCACCCACCACCCACATCAGCTCCTCCCTGGAACAGTTTGGTGAAACTGAATTATACTACATGAAGCAAATATACAATGACAAAAAAGAATAATTTACATCACAAAGGGACTGCCAAGGGCAAAAAAAAAATTACAGTCCGCTTACTTGCAGTCCCTATAAAGGCGACAGTAAGAGAATATAATAAGGGGGGTAGGCCAATTTAGTTCAGGAGGTGTCTTGTTGCTCCTCTCTTGAAACATTTTAGTCGTAGAAAGGAGGAAAAATAGAAACAGAAAGAGAGTTCCAGAGTTTTAACCAGTGAAGGGGATGAAAGAGTAAAAGATACTGTTTAACTCTTGCATTAGGAAGATGGACGGAATAGGGATGAGAATGATAGAAAGTCTTGTGCAGCGAGGCCGCGGAGGGGGGGAGGCATGGAGTTAGCAAGTTCAGAAGAGCAGTGACATGAAAATAATGGTAGAAGATAGCAAGAGAAGCAACATTGCGGCGGTGATTAAGGATTGAAGACAGTCAGTCAGAGGAGAGGAGTTGATGAGACGAAAAGCTTTTGACTCAACCCCTGTTTAGGAGAGCTGTATGAGTGGATCCTCCCCAAACTGTGAGACATCTCCATACATGGGCGGATAAGGCCCCTGTAGAGAGCAAGCAACTGGGAGGGAGAAAAAAAAAGGGTGCAGACGCCACAGGACAACCTAACTTCTTAGAAGCTGTTTTAGCAAGAGATGAAATGTAAGTTTTTCCCGTTCAGATTTTTAGTAAAGGATAGTCAAGAATTTTCATTGTAGAAGAAGGAGACAGTTAAGTGCATTGAAGAAGAGGGGATAGTTATCTGTAGGTTTTGTCGAGTAGATGGTGAAGAAATTGGATTTTTAAGGCATTGAAACAAACAAGGTTTGCTTTGTCCCAATCAGAAAATTTTAGAAAGATCAGAAGTTAGGCGCTCGGGGGCATCTCTCCGTGAATCACTTAGTTCCTGTTTAGTTGGACATCTAAAAACACGTTGAAAAATGCAGGGTAGAATCATCAGCTAGGAGTGGATAGGGCATTGAGTTAAGACTTAGAAGATCATTAAAGAAAAATAGAAAGAGAGTGGGTGATAGGACAGAACCCCGGGGAACACCACTATTGATAGATTTAGGAGAAGAACAATGTCCGTCTACTGTAGCTGCAATAGAACGGTTTGAAAGGAAACTTAAAATGAAGGTACAGAGAGAAGGATAGAAACCAAAAGAGGGTAGTTTGGAAATGAAAGATTTGTGCCACTCTATCAAAAGCTTTTGATATGTCAAGGGCAACAATAAAAGTTTCACCGAAACCCCTATTAACCCCTTCACTGCGGCTGGTACAAATACGGTCTCTCAGCTATTTAAGGGTTCACTGCGGTTTGGTACATATATGGTTTCTGTATTTAAACTGCGCGCTAGGGTGCCAATAGGCATAGGGTTAATTTTCAAAGTCAATATTTTTCCCGTATTTTGTGGTATTCTGCCTTGTACTTAGAAACTGCGTGTGAAAAAGTTCAGGCTAATCGGTTGATATTTAGAGGTGGGGATCGATCTTGAACATTTCCTCTTTTCGCCCCCCAGGTCATGACCACGAGAAAGCAAACTGAAGTTTGGCTTTTTGACCACAGTGTTCCTACTATCACAGGAGCAAAACTTCCCAGCCGTGGAGACGTTTTACGACGATTTTTCTACGCACACAAGGAAAGAAGAAGAGGTGCAGCAGAGTGCAGCTGGGCTGCAAAGGAGGCCCCTGACTTCTGGACACGAGCTAGGACCCCCACCACCCGCAAAAAACTAGCGTGAGGAGGAAGATTACTGGACTTTTCGACAAGTGAAAGATCCTGAGCAAAAGCAAGAAAAAACTCTGGAGTCAGGGCCTGCCGAAAAACAAAAGACCTTCCAAGAAAGTCTCCCAGACCTTTTGGACATCGCCCACTCCGACGCCCTCACTCTGATGACCATTCCTGAAGACAAGGAATTCCTTCTTGCCCAGCGGGAGAAGGGGAGGCGGGGTTCGATGGCTGGTTGGACAAGAAGCTGAAAGAATCGGTTTGCCGACGTGAAAGCTCTCTCTCACGTAGCCGTCAACAGACGCCAAAAGGAGAAGAGATGGTGGAGCTGGAGTCTCATCGTCTGAGTCATCAAGTCCAGCCAACGCTGCCAACACATCGCTTCTTCTTCCGACGCCGGGGTCGTTTCTCCCCCAAAAGTGATTGGGGACACGGGGCACGAAGTCCTCCTACCCCCTGATCTCGTCGGAAGCCCTTGACAGAACGGGGGTCAGTAGCCGCCAAGCCCTTAAAATTGTGGCGGCTACGGCAAGTAGCTTGGGCCACGATCCACAAGGCTTGTGCTGAATCCCGAGTCCATTCGACAGGAAAGGGAGAAGTAAAGGTCCATTTGGCGAAGGACATCAGAGAGACTTTCAGTCCTCTTACCCCTCTTACCGTTCATTGGGACGGGAAGATCCTTCCTCAGGACGATGGCACTCGCGCCGAAAGATCGCCATCCTCGTCACAGGAGAAGGAGTGGAGAAAGCTCCTAGGGGTCCGAAAACTGCACTCGGAACTGGTGATGCCGCCGCTACGCTGTGTTCGAGGGTCTAGAAGACTGGGGGGTCCAGGAACGATCGTGGCGATGTGCTTGACACAACCAGTGCCAACACTGGAGCCATCAATGGTGCATGCACCCCTCTTGCAACAGAAGATCGGCCGACCCCTCGTTTCACTTGCCGTCATCACGTCCACGAACTTGTCCTTGAGAGGCCTTTTCTACGTGTTTTGGGGTCATCTTCTGGTCCTGAGATCACCATCTTCTTTTCGCTTCAAGGACTACTGGGCTTACATCAACCAGTCGGCAATAAACCCTCCCACCAACGAAGATCTGCCGGAGACTGGTCTCCAAGAGGGACGATCTCATTCAAGGTTTGAAACGTCTGCTTCAGACAAAGCAGCCCCGTGACGACTATAAGGAACTCGCTGAGCTGAGCATCCTTTTCCTCGGCGGCGCTCTTCCGAAGACCTCGAAACCGTAGCCCCGGAGCGTCATCGGCGCGTTTGGGTGGCGCTATCAAATTTTCGCTCTGAAGATGATCTTGTTTCGGGGAGCAGCTGACTGGAGTCGTCCACCTCGAGAAATGTCAGCCCTCCAGCGGTTCTCATCGTTCGCAACCCAGATCTACGTCCTGCGATGGTTCGAATCGACGGTTCCATCCTACGCTCCCGCCCCAAAGATCTTGGATTCACTAAGGACATCCTTTAGTTCCACGACGAAAGTATTCGGAAGGTCTGCTTCACCACTCTGAGCCGCCATTTTTGGTACTTGAGCGAAGATTCATTGGCCTGTCACTGTTCGACTCACGTCTCCCTGTCTCCGACAAACAAGCAATTGTAAAGGCCATTCTCTACGATGAAGGAGCCGAGGAACCCGCCAAGCGAATAAACCTCCCATCATCACAAGTTCCTGCGGCAACACTGCCCTCCTTCGCCACGAAAAATTCCCTCCGCCTCTTCAAGCTCTTGATATCAAGACGACTTCCTGTCCGCCAACCCTGGAAGTGGCAGGAAGAGGAATCGTACGTCGAGGCCTGCCGGCCGAATCGAGGGACTTCCGTCGTCAACGACACAGCCGAGCGAGGAGTGGCCTCATCCAGTCCTTTCAACCTCCGGTGACCAAAGACGAGGAACACGCCAGTTCCTCCTCCAAGTTGTAGAGGCCCATCGCCATCAAACAGCCCGGGACCCTCGAAGGCTTCCCTTCCCCCAAGCCGGCCACAATGAGTGGGGTGGCTCCCCATGATACCCCCCCCACCCCCAGGGGGTAATACTCACCAAGAGGGGGGCCAGCAGCCCTGCTGGGGAAGGGATGGGCCGGCTTGCTTTCTTTCAAGAGATGACATCCCCTCCTTAATAGGCCAGTGCATAAGGGTAAATAACAAAGTTGTAATCCGCCACCCCCAAATATCAACCGATTTAGGGCAAACTTTGCATACGATGGTTTCTTGCATAGATGCACATTACACCAAAGTAGGAAGAAAAATTCAAAATTTTGATTTTTATTTGGGACCCTACTGCGCGCTCAATGATATTATGGGTAAATATTCGTTGTGATAGGCTTGTATGGCAACAGTGTCAAGTGTTGCGATATAAAAAGAACCTCTTTTTTGCTTGCGTGAGTTTGTATGACTAATAAGGTTTAAGCGGTAACAGTACGGGGTTTTGACGCTGCCGCGCCCTTACTTCAATGGCGAAAGGGTAAAAAGTCAAGATATTCAATATATTCTTGATGGATATAAAACAGAAGTATGAATGAATGAATGAATGCATGAAAGAAGCATTTTTGTACCGAAATAAGCTGTATTATGTTGAGTAGTAAGTAGTTTCATTGTGCGTCTGGCAGCACGGTCACGGCCCTGTTGCTGCACTTTGACGTAACTCTTCACTTAGCTGATAGCCTCCACCAAGACGAAACATAGATTTTCTGGTATGGAATGAGCATCCTATTCATTTAGGCACTTTAAAATATGATCAGTAATTATTTTATATTTTAATTAAACCTGCCGCACAGGGGGGTAGGCCTATGAATTTGATATCCGCGGTGAAGGGGTTAAAGGAGGATGACCAAGATTCTGTTAGGAAAGCTAGACGATCGCCAGTAGATCGCCCTTTACGGAAACCGTACTGACGATCAGATAGAAGATTGTGAGCAGATAGATGCTTAAGAATCTTCTTATTAAGTACAGTAAACCCTCGATAAAACCGAACCTCCTTGAACCGAATTTGTTAAAACCGAACGTCGTGTTGCCTTCGAACAAGCCTCTGATATACCAAACTCAGGTCGTCCTATGCGGCGATTGGTGAGCCCACCGCAACATGTTGGCCGGCCCGTGGGTCACAGTGTACACTCAGCCATCACTGTGTGGGCACTACTCACTTGTGTGCTCTCACGTGTTTATGTTTTTTTTGCTTTTTAACTTATTTAAAAATTATCTGATTCTCTTAATTAATCTATGTGCTGCTTCAGCTTTTTTGGTAAATTATTGGAAAAAAAAACTCCAAAAGAGTTCAATCACGCTCGGGATTCTATAAACAAACCCTCGGCTTGAACTTGATCTTGAGTGTGTTGTCAGCCAGCGCTGGGTGTTCTGCAGTCACTGTGCTGTGCAGTGCACCATGTGGCGCTGGTAGAGGTAGGAGGGGAAAGGGGAACCCAGAGTTTGCTTCCCCCTTTTGCTGTCACGACCTCTCACCGCCTCACCATTATCATGTGTCCGATGCACTCGCCGTCGAAGGCAGAGTTAATGGCAGCATGTGACTGTTCTTAGACCACTCGCCAATGCATGAAAGATCTGCACCCAGTGGAACTTGAACTCAGGACTCAGGATGCCGGGCTCACCACTTCTTCGCACTCACCACTAGGCCACCGCCTCCCATAGATTTGACCTCCAAATAAATTCCGTAAATTTATGTTTCTCAGCACCCCGCTAAGTTTTGATTTTTTTTTCTAATAGATATCTATGATCATTTTAGCAATTTGAGATTTTTTCTTTAGCAAAAAACTAGTTTTTTTTTTTTCAAAGGGGGTCATACCCTAAATCGAATACACAACCTTTTGAGCGGAGGACCATTCAAGCGGAGGACCATTCAAGCGGAGGACCATTCAAGCGAATGTCTAATTAATCAGCAAGATCATAATGTTATATACAGGCATGGTATTAAACAAACAGGCCACGTAGGGTTATGGAGCCAAGTTGTCCTGATGTAATCCCCCAGTGGCTGCAGTGGAGGAGTGGCGTTGTCAGCCAGGGTTTCAACCATTGCTGGGATGTGCTCTGCTGGGAGGAAAGGGGCGGGCCCAAGGAGCTGCCTGATATACTCATGTATACACCAGAAGTTTGGTAGGGCACTTTACAACCAAGATCCACTACCTTCCTGAATATAGCTTGATTTCCAGGGGAAGACACATCCCTGGATCTCCACATCTGGCAAAACCTCACAGACACCTGCCCACACTGCCTGCTCAAAGTCTAGCGTAACCTTTGGATACAGAGAGCGGGGGATGAGCTCCTTCACAGGTGAGAGGACTTCAACATAGTCTTGGGGGTCTACGGGGGGACATCACAGCAAAAAGAAAGGGAACCTTGCCTCACACCGAAAAGTATTCGCTTGAATGGTTCAGAGTCCACACACACCTAGACCAGTATTAAAAACAATGAGCATAAAAAGACACATCAAATATACGAATAGTTTTTCTAACCCCATGTATAGCCTCCTAAGCTCTTTTGCTAGTGTAGGGTAGGCTCCCCTTTAAAAAAAAAATTGCCAAAAAACAAGAGTCTAGACCAGGGGTTCTTAACCTTTTTTTAGTTGCTCGAAACCCTTTTGAGATCTCATACATTTTTGTCTGTACCCCCGGTCGTAGGTTGTACCCCCGGGGCGTAGGTTGTACCCCCGGTCAAAATACCAAAATACCAATGGCAGCCAACAGATCAGGGAACACGTACCACATGAGTATAGCACTCGATGTACGAAACGGAAAAAAAGAAAACGACATACGACGGTAACTAATATAATTTACAAGTTATTGTAGTGTGACTTAATGATGGAACCGTTGGACTCCAGGTGGTTAAGACAATTTTGACAGACAAACTAATTATAAATATATTAATTCCAGCCTCCTTATAAATATGATGTTGAATTATATTGGTCAGCATGTCTTGTGCCCCCAGGTGTAAGGTTTCGTACCCCTGGGGGGTACAGATACCCCAGTTAAGAACCACTGCTTTAGACTAAAACATAACGCGATTAATCCCCAAACGATTAATCGAAAAAAGTTTCTTGGCAGAATTTGAAACCAAATAAAACTATTAATTCACACAATAAATCAAATGCGTGCCATGTAGTTTCATTATCCCTTACCGCTGCCCGTAAATTACAGCTCGATACAATACTTTCATGGACATTAGTTAACGTAACCTAACCTGGGTGGCCACCCCCCGGCCATTAAAATGTTTTTTGGGCTTGACAATTAGCTGCGGTCTACATGGGGCCTGGCATTAGTTAACTCGCGCTTTGTTTAACAAAGACCCCGGACCTACTGCCATTATCTAACACTGTAAATTCTAACAACCCAAAACATTGACCTACCTTCCAACGAGTAGGGGACCCTACTCATTTATAGGAATTCCAGAAGGAATGTCTCAAAAACCCCAAAATTAAACCAAAGGGAAAATCAGTTTTTGACATCCCCTTAAATGGGGAAAAGGGAAAAATACAGGATTGTCATTTTGGACAGAAGGAAAAGGGTTTTTTAAAGTTTTTTTATTTCCAGAAAATTTTTCTGCATCACCACAAACAGCGGCCTTGGGTCTCGATTTTGGTGTGTTATGCGTGGTGACAGGGGGGGGGAATTCGCCCCTGTGCTTAAAAATTCCCTTCCCTAAAGTTTTTTTGTAAACTTTAACAATCCCCGCTTGACTGGATAAATACCGCCCCATTTATTGAAAATCTAGGAATTCAAAGGTAATGGTTCAGCCTCCTCAGCCTTGTTAACCCCCTCCTTGAAAGGGGTGTAAAAAATTTAAAAGAAGTTATTTGGAAGGCAGGGTTAGGTTTTTGTGGTAATTTTAGAGGAACCTTGTTTAAGTTGGTTAGGTTGTTATTGGAAAAATTTAAGGGGTTGGGAGTGGGTTAATTATTAAATAAATTTTTTGGAATATTTGGAACTTTTGGTTGGTTAAAATGAATACCCCGGTTGTTAGTTGTTATTGTACTTTTGGGGTTAAAGGTTAGGTTGGTGGTTGGTTAAAACTTTGGGAAATTAGGTTAAAATTAAAGGTATTTTGTTTAAAGGTTAGGTTAGGTTGGGTATACTTTGGGGTTTAAAGTTAGGTTATTTAGGTATATTTTGTGGTTAAGGTTAGGTTAGGTTAGATTTTACATATAGTGACTGATGATTTTTGGGGGAGCCATAAATCACTTATATTTGCTTCCCCCACCCAAAAACCCCGTATTCCCGCCATTTCCCCAGGCTTGTTGGCTAGGGGGGAAAGGGAAGAAATAGATAGGGGTAAAGGACTTCTTCCAAAGTTTTACCTTTTTTTTTTTCTATAATTCTTACAGTATAATAGACAATATCATATAGCAATAGTAAGTTGCAGCCTGAAGTGAAAGAGTGTAGAGTGTAAGTAGCGAGTAAGATATGTAGACCGCACGTTATAGTGCAAAGGGTCCCGGTAGACCGCACGCTATAGTACACCCTATGTATCTCCATCAGAAAAAAACACAAAAATTTTAAACCAGGAAATAATAGTTCAAGTGTCTAAAAAACCAGGGAAGGGGCACTGATTAATGAAGTGGCCACAGCGATGATTAATACTGCACAGTATACTGAGCAAAGAATAACACAGAAAACGTAAGTGGTAAGGCGGTAGCGACCCGGGGCAGTTCTGTCCATTACAACGATGAAAAGGAAGAAAAAAAAGCAATTTCATTACTGGACACAAACTTTTTTCGCTTGTCTCAGAACACTAAAACTGTAGTTTGACATTGATAACGCAACCTGACATAACGGAGGGGGGGCTGCGGTTCCCCAACCCCCCCACTCGTTCACTAACCTACCTGGCCATTGGGAGCTGGCCAACACCGCTCATCACATAGCCTGGCCTAACAGACAGCAGTTCGGGCTGTTACTGGTTCTACTACCTAATGCAGAAAACCAGGGTATGGAGTTGATTAAATGTTTATATTTGATGCTGTAATATCAAGATCAAGTATTGGAAATGTCACCGAAAATACTAACACTCCCCAACGTGAACAATTGGAACAGCCCGTCGACGTCGGCGAGAATTCCTATCGGCGACAGTTCCAGGCACCATCTCTTTCCAGTCCGTAATAATAGGTCATTTTCTTAGAGTTTCCCACTGCACTATAATCAATGTCTAGAAATAGCAGGGTGAGCCTAAACAAAGGTTAGATAATAGACACCCAAGGCTGTCATGACACCACAAACATTTTGCCTGGGTCGCGTTGGGCGCGGGCCTCCAGCGCTGCCTCCTGCCCCCCCAGTACAGGCACCAGGGTCTGGCCGCCCCGCCCCCCTCCACCAAACACCCCGCACCCTCAGCCTCCTCCATCAGGCACCCACAACAAGTATTAACGCGTTGGGGCGTGAAATGGAAAAACTTGGGGACTTTTCCCTCTCTCGCTGCTCGCCCAGCTCGCTTGGTGTTGTCAACTTGTCCCGATGCACATGTCATCTCTATTTTGTCTTATTTAGATGACTTTATGGGTTTTTCTAGATCTTTAAATGGTCATGTATATTTATTTGTATCATTATGCTGTTTATAGAGGATAGTTTATTAGATAGTTTAATTGAGGCTATTTACTCCTTTTTATAGAATTTTTCGCTTTCCTTTGCTTCTTTTTCTTGTTTGGGAAAGTTGCTTCCCTAACTAAATGGAAGTGTAGAATAGATAAAACAAAAAAAAATTATAGAGGGACAGTATAAATGGAGCGAGAAAAAAATATAAAGTGAAATAAGAATAGAGGAAACAGAGCTGCAGAGGAGGGAGAATATTGTTACGCCGCGGAGGAATGTCCGTCTGTCTGGTGTATTTGTCGTGGTGTGTGTGGGGTAAGAAATGAGGCGTTGGTATGTCTGTGTGTACGAGTGAGCGGCGTGCGACCTTGAGGACGAGGGGTTGTCGGTTGGGAGGGCGGGAGAGAGAGCGGTGGTGGGAGAGTGGAGGTGGCAAGAGGTCTTTGGAGGGGGCGAGTCGGTGTTGTCCGTGAGCTAATGACGGGAGGAGATGCTGGCCTGGATAAGACGTATTGGATAGCTCCTTCCCTCCCGTGCCGCCCTTTGTGATCTGCCCATGCACCAAGGAGAGGTCAGTGTCCCCGTTAAGGGCAGCATCTCGAATTAAAGTCAGTACGCGTGTGTTTGTGCAATCTCATGTTAGCCTCCAGTGTGTGAAACAAACAACCATAGACAGTGTATAAAAATGTGAGTCTCTCTCCACCATCAGTACAGTGTATTGTGACCTCCGCCAATAAATTAGACTGTGTAATACAGTGTGCTCAGTGTCCCTTTCCTCTGGGTGTATGATTTAAAATTGTCATCAGCGGTGAGATAAGCTACTCGCCTCGGTACTTTCTGCCGAACCTCCGTCAGGAGAGTAAGTGTTTACGTGAGGCGCCCTCGCGAGTTGGCGCCTTGTGACGTCACTGAGGAAGAAAGTGGCGCGCTTCTAACGGAGGAAAGCGTGGCGCCAACCCGGTCCCTGTGTGCGAGCGTGACACAACAGGACCGGAAATGGCGGGAGAAAACAGGTGGGGGAGTGAGATGGGGATAGCGAGAGAGTGGACACGAACAAGGGTCATGGCCATGATGAAAGAAATGATGAGCCAAAATAGAAGTGAAAATGAGAGACTGATGAAAGAAATGGTTAACCAAATGAAAATTCAAGTGAAATGAAACAAAATCTATATGAATGAGAGACACACTGAGAGAGCCTTAAACGAGGTACAAGCAGAACGCGAGGCAGTACACTGACGAAGCATGCGCTGCAATAAGAGACGAGTTAAAAACTGAATCGAGACGTGCCACGAAAGAATGGTCGAATTACACCGTGCCGTGGTAGAGCAGGCCGTTGCCATCTCTGGAGCCACTGGGGGGCTGTGCGTGAAGGAGGAGCCTCGTGAAGTGAAAACCACAGGTTTCACGAAAAGAACCTGGCACCCACGCAGGTCACACGTGGTTCCCATGGCAACGGCGGGGAGCGGAGCGGCTGCATCTCTATACACCTCCCGCTCTCGCCAACCCGACTCGCCCCCCCCTGGCTTTCTTCACCGCTATACTACGCCCTCGAATTCTCCTCCACGAAGCGTGCACTTGCCTGTAGGAAAAGGGGGAGGAAACCATCGGAATTTGTGGAAAAGTGTCTGGGAGGCATACTTGGCTCAGTTTTAGCTAGTAGCGGATGCACAAGGTTGGGGCGTGGCTGAGCCCCGCACGCACTTTTTGCCAGCCTCCGGGGGCGGCGTTGGAAGTCCTTGGGCACCTAACATCAGCCCAACGCTGGATTACCACTGTGTGGTGGAGGCTCTGAAGAGGAGATTTGTCAAACACCCGCAGGGCCCACGTGTACCGTGCTCGCCTTAAAGGCAGAGTGCGGGCTAAGGGCGAGCCTTTACCTCAGGGGCGCCCGGACATCGAGACGCTCGTCCGCCGTGCCTACCTGTCGCTTGTGAGGACATGGTGGAAGAGTTGACGATGGACCACATTGTCGATTTCGCTGCAGAATAGAGAATTACAGCTTTACATCAAGCAGACCCACCCGAAGGACTTTAAAGGGGAAACGCTGGCGAGGGCCATAGAGTTGGAGGCGTTCATGCGCACCTCTGTGGGCGGCGTGAGCACCATGGCACCGGCAGACCCTTCCCCACCCACGAGTCAAGGCCAGGCGTGTTCAGGCGCCCAGCACGCCCAGGAAGAAGCCACCGACTTATGGACGCTCGAGTCCCGGGGGGACCCGAGGGCCCTCGGGGATTTGGCCAAAAGGGGTATTGGCTGTACCAGTGTTCGAGGGGACGAAGGTCACGTTCCCTCGAGAGACCGGGCACCAAACGTTTCCAGCCCTGTTGCAAGAGTTGCGGGGAATATGGTCACTCTCCATCGCTGCCTCTGGCCGAAGGACGTCGAGCAGGCGGGGGAAACGAGGGGCCCCTGGCAGGGGGGGCCGCAAGCCAGCCGGTATCCCGAGGGCCCCTTGCAATTTAAGTTGCCGTCGCGCCATCAGCCGCGGGAGTTCGGGTGCAAGGAAAAATGTCGATGGGCAACCCTGCCAGTGGGCTGTAGATACAGGCGCAGAGAGGACCTTCGTGCGTCAGGAAAATTGTGGAAGGACGTTACCTGCCTGAAGCCACCCACGACTATGTGGCGTGACGGGGCACTGTACATCTCTGAAGGGCCAGTGAACGTGGAAATTAGTCTAGGGACAGTGAAGTGACGCTGCCTGTTTACGTCGCCGCGATGGAGGACTCTTGTCTCCTCGGCCTGGACTATCTGACGCAGGCAAGGGCGTGTACGTGTCGATCTGGGGAAAAAGCTGTTAAGGGTAGGCGAGGAAGAGCTGCCCTAGCCTCTGCCGCTAGATCGCTGCCGTCCATTAATTCAAAATGGCGCGCCATGGTTAAATCACCCGCGTGACACCTCTCGTAGAAGCCCCTGCCTATATCCCAAGATCTTGGGAAAGCAACCCAAGGAGTGGTATCCATGCGTACAGCGTACTTAAAGCAGATGGTGATAAGTGGTATCGAGGACATAGCGGCCTACATGTGACACAGTTTGTAGACTTCTACGAATGTTGGCGTGGTTTTTGTAAAGCAATTGAAAATCGCGCTTCCGAAGGCATGCCGCAGTCGCTCAGCAGAGCCTTCCGGAAGGCTTACTGCAGCCCCCCGGGTTAAACATTGTATGGACTGGTATTGGGCAGAGTTGTAGATCAAAGTGATTGTGAGCATCCCTCGGCAACACCAAGATCACTGATCTGTTTTTGCCGTTGATGCAGTAATCTTTGCTGAGTCCCTGGAGGTCCTGGTGATGGCTCTCGAGGCCCCTGCACGGGAGGCAAAGCCTTTTGGGGCCCTTTAGGTCTCCTGGCTCAAGACAAGGTCCAGGTGTTTGGAGGCTTACTAGATGAAGCAGTACAGTCTGTTCATGCGTGCAGCTAGGACATTGAGATCTTGGAAAGTTTTACATACGTAGCGCAGTCCATAATGACGGCGGGTCAAATCAAGAAGTCTTGCGGCGGATTGGCATAGCCCACGGTGTTATGGACTCGCTCAGCAGGAGTATTTGGCGTTGTCGGTACCTGTGCAGGAGGACAAAGATCTGGATCTTCAAGTCACTTGTGATCCCTGTCTTACTCTATGATTGTGAGACATGAACACTAAATAGCGACGTGAAGAGGAGAAATCGATGCCTTTGGTAATAAGTGTCTTCGCAGAGTCATGGGGAATCGCTGGGATGATTACGTGTCAAATCAGCGATTGCACCGTGAAACTGAATCGAGGCCTATTACCTGCATAGTCCGTCAGCGCCAACTTCGGCTATATGGGCATGTGGCACGCTACCCTGAAACCAATGGGACCCTACCCATAACTACGTCACGGTTTGTTTACATCGGTGCATTGTGGGGATAAGGCGGGGTCGCCGCGGGTGGACCTACGAAGGGAAAACTACGGCGATGGAAGAATTTGGAGTTATTTTGCGCGAAATTGATATTCCAGATGCTATATTACTGTGCTCTGTTCTCGCTGACAACACTATAGAGAAGACCTGAGGTAATGGCTGATGTGCAGAGGCTTCTAAACCAAGAAAACAGAGCCATAACAGAGCCTCGTCAAAAGGTAAGCAACTGGTAGGTACGTAATGTGTCCCTACCATTTGCTTACTTCTTAATGAACTCTGCTGTGACTTTTCCTGGTTTAGAAGCCTTTGCACATCAACCATAACCTCAAGTCTTCTCTATGTTGTCAGCGAGCACGGAAATATAGCACCTGGAATATCAATTTCGCCCAAAACAACTCGAAATTTTTTCATCGTCGTATTTTTTTCTTTGTAGGTTGTACATATTCAAATTATTCATGGTTATGATAGTATTAAAATACCTTATTAATGAGTTCCTTTTGTTGTCTTTCCTCATAATAAGTAGTGATACATCATGGTTTACGTGTTACTTGACGAGCCAATGAATACTCTTGAGTTATACCAACATCACCACCTTGCTTTGATTTATCTTATTACTCATCCACTAAACAAGTTGCATAACCACGGTTGACATTACCCATCCCTTGCCTCATGGTACCTGGTACTCTCGTCTACCGAAATGCTGGTCCCTACACAAATCGGGAAAACTTGCCGACGGTAAGGTTGATAGGTTAGGTTACCGTAGGTTAGGTAAGGTCAGTTAGGTTAGGTATTCATAATCACAGGTAAAGCTTATTAGTTATACATACATACTCCACTCCATACACACTCTTTAACCCTTCAATGCATCCCACATTCCCTCCCAGTCTACTCTGTCATATGATTTGGTATTAGTCCAGATGAACACGAACTTCCTTTGGCGGACGAAACTATTTTTTCTGGTGTGTTTTTGGGTTTGAATGAATTGCTAACCGTTTCTATCGCAATGTTGTTGTTTTTTTTTTTTTTTCAAAAATGAAAAAAAAAAAATGAACCTAAACCTAACCTAACCTTTACCTAACTAAAAAAAGACAAACAACAAAAACTAACCCTTACCTAAAAAAAAAAAAAAAAAAAATTGCGACAGAAATGGTTAGCAGATTCATTCAAAACACATAAAAACACACCAGAAAAAAATAGTTTTGTCCCCCCAAAGTGAGTTCGGTGTTCATCTGGAACCTCATCGAGTTTGG
>JACEEZ010008973.1:0-11320 GCA_016584305.1 Chionoecetes opilio
TTCCCAATATTTTGGTTTTAAAATTTTCCCCCTTAAGATGGTTTCCCTTTTGTAATTAAAATTTCCGAAACCAAAGAAAATCTGACACTTAAATCTCAGTTACTTTTTTTACTTTCCCACCATAATCCTAACACTGTTGGTCTCGTTGGCGTTAATTAAAAACCCTTCCTGAATCCTTCTAGCTTGGGAATTAGTTTTCCAAACTCTGAAAGGGGAGGCTCCTTTCCCTGCACTCTTTTCCCCAGATTATAGTTTGTTTTATCTTTAAATTTATTTCCCCTAAAAATTTCCCATAAAAGTTTTTCCCCCCAATTCGGCTTCAAACCCCTTAAAAATGGTCTGCAATTTTTTTTTAATGAAAGGGGTTGGCAAAAAACCCAAACAAAACTGATTTAAACCATATTGGTAGGGGGCTATTTTCCATATATTTTTCAGGCTAAATTTTGTAAAATTTCTATTTTTCTTTTAACCTATTTAGAAGCCTTAGAGATGTCACCACATGGGCAATTTTTGTTCTGAATTTTACTAGGACCTCTCCTAATTAAAAAGATTCGGTCCTTCTCAGACAGTCATTTGAACTAGTCCTTTTATTTTGAAAAAAATTTAAAAAACATTCGGGGGGGTGGTTGATGATTTTTGCCACTGCAGGGGTGGGTAAAAAATGTCCTATTTATTTTCCTAATTTTCTCCTAATAAGTCCTATTAAAAATTGTCCTATATTTGCCCCTATATTTTCCCCCATACGTGGTCCTCACAATCTTTACTATTTTAAACCCTTTTGTTTAAATTGTGGATTAAAAAATTTTAATTACCAAACCCCAAAATTTATACTTTAATTTTTTTACCCAATTTAATACCCAAACCCCAATTAAAATTAATTATAAATTTAGGGGTTTTTGGGGATTTTTTTCCACTACGCCTTTTTTTTCTTTCAAATTTTACCTTTTTTAAACTGGGCGGTTTTTTTTTTTTGGATAATTTTTTTTTTCCCCCCCATTTTTCCCCCTGTTTTTTTTTTTTTTTTTTCCCTTTTGGGCCCCAAATTTTATTTTTCCCCCTTTAAATCTTTGTTGCCCTTTGCCCTGTTTTTTTTTTTGGGTTTGGATATTTTTTTCTTTTTTCCCCGCTTTTTCCCCTTCCCCTTTTTTTCCCCCTTTTTCTTTTTCTCTCGCCTCCCCTCCCTTTATCCCCTTTTTCCCCCTTTCCCTTCCCCCTTTCTTCTGTTCCCCTTCCTTCCTTTTTTTTTTTTTTGTTCCTTTCCCTCTCTTTTTTCTCTTTTTTTTTTTTTTTTTCCCTCTCTCTCTCTCTCTCTCTCCTTCGCCTCTCTCCCTCTCTCTCTCCCTCCTCCCCCTTTCCTCTTCTCCCCTTCCTCTCTCTCTCTCTCTTTTCTCTCTCTTCTCTTCCCCTCTCTCTCTCTCTCTCTCTCTCCTCTCTCTCTCTCTCTCTCTCTTCTCTCTCTCTCCTCTTTCTCTCTTCCTCTCTTTTCTCTATTTTCCCCTTATTTTTTTTTTGTTTTCCTTTTTTTCCCCCCTTTTCGCCTCTTCTTTTTTTTTTTCTTTTTTTCTCTTTTCTCCTTCTCTTCTCTCCTTTCTTTTCTTTTCTTCTCTTCTCTTTTTTCCCTCCCCTCTTCCTCTCTTCTCTTCACATATTTTTCCCTTAAAATTTTTGTTTTTTTCTAATTTAATTTTCCCCCAATTTTCCTTCCTGTTAAATTTTTTTTCTTTTTTCCCTTTTTTCCCCCCCTTTTGAAATCGCATTTTTTCCCTTTGAAATTTCATTATTCCTTTTTTTTTCCCCCTAATTTCAGCCCATCCCTTTTCCTTCACCGTCTTCTTTCCCTTCCCCAATTGTTTTCTTCTTCTGTCTCTTTTCCTCCTTTTTTTCATCACCCCGAATACCCATTTTTTTCCCCCTTAATTTTCCTTATTCCTCCTCCAGCCCCGCCCCTTTTAATGCCCCCCATCACCCCTTTTTCCTTAAACGCCCCCTTTTCCCACCCCCATCCCCATTTTTTTTGCGGGAAAAATAAAAAAGGGTTTTGTAGGAGGAATTCCTTACTCTTCCCCCCCGGTCTTCCCAAAGGAAAAGGTTTTTGGGGTGGTGGGAAAAAATTTTCCCCCTGGGTAATTCCCCGACTTTTTTTGGGTGTGGTTTTGTTGTTTTTGGGTTTTTGTGGGTTTTGTTTGGTTTGTGTGTGTGGGGGGTGTGTGGTTGTGGGGTACCGGTGTTGTGGGTGTGGGGTGGGTTTGGTGTGTGTTTGTGTTGTGTTGGTGTGTGTTTTGGTGTGTGTGTGTGTGTGTGGTGGGTTTTGGTGTGTTGTGGTGGGTTTGGTGTGTTTGTGTTGTGTTGGTGTTGTGTGGTGTTGGGGTGTGTTTTGTGTGTGTGTGGTTTTGTGTGTGGTGTGTGTGTTTTTGTGGGGTTTTTGTGGGGTTTGGGGGTGGTGGTTGGTGGTGGTGGTGGTGGTGGGGGTGGGGTGGTGGTGGTGGTGTGGTGTGTGGGGTGTGTTTTGGGGTTTTTGTTGGTTTGGGGGTTGTTTGTTTGGGGGGTTTTGGGGTTTGTGTCGGGGGTTTGCGTCTCTCTGCTCGTTCTGCGGGGTTTTTTTCCTGTAAAATCTATTTTTCAAGGTTATAAAATGTTAGTTCAAACATTATTCCGGGGTGTCGTCAAAAGCAAATCAAATTGTATCACTTTTAAAAAAGATTTAACCCCAACCCCCAAAAATTTAAACTTGAAAAAATTTCCCCTTTTTTTAAAACGCCGGGGAAAAGAGGGGTTTTGTTTTTAACTAATTATTTTTTATTTTTAATTATAAATAATATTTATATTAAATTATATATAAATTATTTAATATTTTATTTTTAATTTGGGGTTTAATTATTATATATATAAAATACTTATATATATAATATAATTTTAAAAATTTTAATATATTTATTAATTATATATTATTATTATATATTTTATATATATAAAATATATAATCATTTATAATATATAAATATATTATTATATTAATCTAAAATATTAAATATTTGTGTTATAATATTTTTTTTTTTTGCCTGTCATTATCTCTTTAAAAAATCTAGCTCAGAAAATTTTATTCTATTGAATTTTTGGGGTAAACTACCCTGACTAGTTCTACCTCCCTCTATAAAATTTTTTTCTTACCTCTCTTTTTCCTCTTTTTTTTCTTTTCCATTTTTCGTTTTATCTCTATTGAAACTTTTTGCTTTAATTATATACCCTTACTTGTTCCATTTCCCTTTGTTTTATCCGCGGAAAATAAGCATTGTTTTCCCCCTTTTTTCATAAAGATAAAAAGTGTTGATTTAGAAACCACGTATTTTTCCATTTTTTTTTCTAGGAGAACTCACTAGGATCTAGCTATTTTGTATTGTTATGCTATTGATCTTTTTTGTACACCTCGCATTTTCCTGTTTTGCATTCTTAGTCTTTAAAAGACACTTTATTCCCAAAACGCCCCTAAATTAAATCCCCGTTGTTTTTTCACCGTAAACCCACGCCACCCTTATAGAGGGGGCCCCGACACCTCCCGCCTCCCCCTTAATTCCCCCGAGACTGAACAAGTTTTAATTCCCCCCCACTTTGGAAGGCTCACTCAAAATAATATTGTTTTATGGGAACTGTGAATGAACAGAAGTCCACCGATTTGTAAATATACTGCAAAAAAGATATATGAACTTTTTAATTTTTTTTTCTGGTGAGAAATAGATTAACCAGTAAATGATGTGTTTTGCCCCAACCCTTCGTTAACAAATAAACCACAAAATTTTCCTTTCATTTGGTTAAAGGGTCCAATTTTGTTCATGCATTTTTTTTTTCATAGACGCCCCTTGGTTTTTTGGGGGCAGGTTTTTGGAGGGGGGCGAGGTAAAGGGGTTCGAACCTGACTAAAACCCGTTGCCAAAAACCACATAAAGGGCCCCGGGGCACCCCCTAAAAGCCACATGGGGGGGAAAGCCATCAGTACTCCCCAGTCGGGTCTTGGCAGTGCTTATAGACCCCTTTTTTTTAAAGACCAAAGTGAAGGACCCTGCAAACTCTGGCAATTACACCCCATTGCCAAGCGACCTCCTGTCCAAGGTGGGGAGAAAGTGGTGCTCCATCACTTGAGGCCTACCGTAAAAACCTGGAAAATCAGTTCAGCATAAAAAACCCCCTTGGGACTGGATGTGTGGAAGGGCATTGGGGACATTAAAGAATATCATTCATTACTAACTTTCAGAAATTCCCCCTTTGTTATCTGTGTTTCCGGATGCCAAAGGCTTTTTGGACAGAGGAATTAGGGAAGCTCTTTCAAAATTTCCCGTCAGGGGTACCTTGGGGGTACATTGTTAATTTTTTTAATGTACTGGTACCACCCGGAATTTACTTAAGGGGGGAAATTCCTTTCTCGCTGCCTTTAGAAATGCCAGTGTATTCGGGGGGGTGGGATTTTACCCCCCCTCCCTTACAATAGTCAGGGATGATCCAGTGCAACCTTCGGATAAGGTATCAGCTCCCACTTTCTGAGGGGTGAAATCAATCCTGAGCTATGCTGATGAAAGGGTACGTTTTTGCACCCACGGGGATGCGTTGCGGGACCTTATCAATGTGTGTCAGAGTATGCTGCCAAGCATGACTTGTCTAAAACCCCCTAAAACAAGGGCATGGTGTATCACGGGACGCCTAAATTAAATTACCTAAAACCAGCATAGCTCGGTGGGCCCCTCCCTCAATTTTGTGGATAGATTCGCATACTTGGCCATTTTTTAAATCCCCGACATGCCCGATGGATGATATCATAAAGCGACCCCCAATTTCTTGTCGTGGGAATACTCTAAAGAGGAAAATTTTCCTACTGTAGCAAAAGAGGTGAAGTGGATTTATTCGGGATCACTGCTGCTCAAATACTGCAACTCAGGGGGGGGTGCGGTAAAGGGGCCACTAAACCGCCTTAAGGTCTGTCCAAGAATCCTTTAAGAGGTTCGGGGGGCTCCCCCAGGGGGCCCATCTCGTCCCTGTTTTTCGCTGGAACGGAGTAAACAATCGGGTGTGTCCGTCGAACCCCCGTGTTCATTTTAAGGATAGGGGGGAGTCTTACGAACCCCAAACATCACCTCTGTCAGGCAGGCTGGGCCTTGTATGTGGACCTATCAACACGGGGGCGGGCTCTGCTGTTTGTGCGAATGTGGGGTAGCACAGGTGTCCATGTATGCTTTTTCTATGTACTTTAATATGTCCCCCCTAATGCCCCTGTACTTTGCTCTTATTTTTTTATTTTGCTCGAGTACTTAATTAACTCCTTGGGGTTTTTCTTGTTCTTTGTTTTTTTTCTGTATGCCTCCGGGGGTGAATCAATTATTATTATTATTATTATTATTATTATTTTATTATTTTTCCAGCCTTTTTAAAACCCTTAATGATGCCATAAGGGTTCAAGTACAAATACAATCAATCCTTCCCCCAAAAAAAAAAATAAAAATCTATGAATCAAAGGAAACAAAATATCAGCACATTTGGACTCACTCGTTTGGGTTATATAAAAAACATTAAACCACCATTTATTTCTTTTTAAAAAGTATTTGTAGAATTCCTGTTATGTATAAGGGAATAACGAAAAGGGAAAGGCGGCCTCAACCCCAAAAAGGGAAGCCGCGTCAGAGACCATAGGGGGCACCTGTCCACCCCCTTACCTGTGTGGCCCCCTGGGTGGCCCTGTTTGTATAGGGGCCCAGTTTTTGCCCTTGCATAGGGCCCCCCCATTAATAAAGAAGACCCCCCGAAGCTCTTCCGATAGCAAAAAACACACAACACACACACCCACACACACACACACAACACCACACCACACACCCACACAACACAGACACAGACACAACACAACCAAAAACAACACACCCCACACAAACCCCATCCCTAAAATTATTAAAAAAATACCTTAAACAAAGGGGGAGGCGGTGGCCGAGGTTAAAACGTCTTTGGGGTGGTGAGGGGTCGAATCCCGAATTTGAATCCCCCGAGAAAAACTCTTTCGGCCACTTTAACGTGGTCGACAGGACCTGGGAGGTTAGAAAGGTCCCGAGTTCCAGTCCCCCAAAAGGAGCGTGTAAATCCTCTGGTGACCGAAAAAATCCAGTGTGCAACCTGTTCTTGTGACTGGACTTTAAATGCGGCGGGAAAACAATAGGTGGCAGATGAGCCAAAAAAGAGGGTTCCCCCGCCGAAAAAAGTTCTTCCCTATAAAATACAGGGGTCATAAAAAAAATCCAGCTTGCGCCCCCAACGGGCGGAGGACCAAACTTCACAACCCCCCAGAAAGGAATGGCGTCCCAAACCCCTTGAGCCCTCCAGGAAAAAAAATAATATCTACAGGGGCTATAGGCCAATGTAAAAAATAAAAAATAATTAAAAATAAACATTAATTAGGCCTTTGCGAGGGAAAAAACACCGTTTTTTTTTTTTCTCTTCTGCTCCTTATCTCTAAACCCTTTCTGCATTTCTACGATTATCTTTTTTTGTTTATCTTCTCTTGCCGTCCCCTCCTCTCTTCTTCCTTACATTTATGCGTCTTGCCGGCCCTTGCCTTTTTTTTTTTCCCCCGTGCAAAGCTTTCCCCTCCCCCATCGTTCGTTCAGTGCTCTTCCCCGCCTGCCCCCCCCTTTTTCTTTCGCTACTGCCCCCACTTCATTTATTTCATGTTTTTTTTTGCATTACTCTCTCCTCTCTCTCCCCCCTCTTCTCTCTCTCTCTCTCTCCCCCTCTCTCTCTCCCCCCTTTTCCTCTCTCTCCCCTCTCTCCCCTCTTTTCTCTCTCTCTCTCTTCTCTCTTCTCTCTCTCTCTCTCCCCTCTCTCCTCTCTCTCTCTCTCTCTCTCTCTCTCTCTCTCTCTCTCTCCCCTCTCTCTCTCTTTTCTCTCTCTCTCTCTCTCTCTCTCTCCCCTTTTCTCTTCTCTCTCTCTCTTCTCTCTCTCTCTCTCTCTCTCTCTCTCTCTCTCTCTCCTCTCCTCTCTCTCTCTCTCTCTCTTTTCTCTCTCTCTCTCTCTCTCCTCTCTCCCCCTCTCTCTCTCTCTCTCTCTCTTCTCTCTCTCTCTCCCCCTTCTCCCCCTCTCTTCTCTCTCTCTCTCTCTCTCTTCTCTCTCTCTCTCTCTCTCTCTTCTCTCTCTCTCCCTCTCTCTCTCTTCCTTTTCTGTTTTTTTCTCCCCCCCTCCCTTCTTCTTCCTTTTCCTTTTCTTTTTTTTCTTCCTCTTCCCCTTTTCTTCCTTTCTTTCCTTTTTCTCTTCTTTTTTGTTTCCCCTTCCCTTTTTCTTTTTTTTCCCCCCCCTCCTTTCTCCTTTTTTTTTCGTTTCTTCCCTGCTTTCAATTTTTCCTTCGTCCCCTTTTAAATGGGGTTCATTTTAAAAATTTCCGTTTAAAAACTGAAAATTTTTTAATTTTTGGGGGGGCCTTCCGAAAATCAAAGAGTTAATTTTTCCCCTTTTGGGGAGGAAAGGGGGGTTTAATTGAGGTTTTTTCTCTCACTAATTTTATTTTTGTAACAAACCCAATGTTTCCCTTTTCCCCTAAAATTTTTTACCAGGTCTTCCCTTTGAAAAAATAATCTTTTTAGTTGGGGGAAAGTTTTAATCAGAAAAGGGGGGCCAGCAATTAAAAATTCCGTCCCCTTTTCCCGGAAATATACCTTTTTTTTAAATTTCCTGGGTGGAAAAATGAGATACACAATTTCAAACTAAATTTTAAAACTTAACCGAGAGATAAGGGTAATAAAAATTTTTAATTTTCCCTTAAATTTTAAACGAAAGTAATCCTTAATTGAAAAAAAACCACCTTCTTTTTTGGTGGAAGGGATTTAAAAAATTTTCAAAGAGCAAATTAAGACGTGGCAGGGAATCATTTTATTTCTTCCTTTTTGTTTTCCCCTTTTTTTTGCATAGAAACATTTATTGTTTGAAAATTTAAAAAAAACATTTGACTTCACAAACACCCACCTCTCAAAGGGGGCAATTTTTTGAAATTTTTATACAGAGGTTTTTGAAAATAAAAAAAAAATCCTTTCCCATTTTCACGCCTTCCCCCGCTGCAGGAGTGGATCATCTTAAATTTTAAAAGGTATCCAGGCAGTCCATTCAGCGCAGTGTTGTACTTTTCTGGGGAAAAGGAACAAATTTTTCTCCGGCTGCAGCCACACCCTTCTCATTAATGGAAAAGAGAGGGTGAAGACAATTATCATCATCGGGAATGACGGTGGCTCCCAACACAGGAACTACGTGGGTCTTTATTGCTTCGACATATCCGGGCCCGGGGTAAAAATGTTTTACCCACAGGTAAAAGTGAAATGTTCAGATTAAACGTCCAGCTCAACCCGGGTTCCCCCCCCTCGCACCCCCCCCCCCTTTGACCCCCCCCGAACAGTAACAAAATTCCGCCCTGTTTTAGGGAAACACTTTGACTTTCCTTTATAATTCATTTATATCTATTTTTCAAAAGAAAAATCAATAACTCTGGAAATTTTTTAGTCACCCAAGCTATAATCTAGGGAAATTTTTTGTGTTTGCCCATACTCTCCCACTTCCCCAAAAAAGTTTGGGACCTTGGGGGAAGCAGGGTTTTCGGGGGGGGGGGGGAAAAAATTATCTCGGAAACACGTAAATTTAAAAGTTGTGTAGGGGGGGGGGGAAAATCCTAGATCTAAAGGGGAGTTTTTTTTAACAAGAAATTTCCTAAACGAAAATTTAACCCCAACCCAGCGGGGGGGGTTGACCCCGGGAAAACCAACCCTAACCAAGAACCTAACCCCAAAATTAACCAACCAAACTAACCTAAACCCAACAAAAACTAACCCAACTTTAAAAATCAAACCCAACCTACCCAAATAAAACCCCTAACCTATCCAAATATAAAACCCCAACCTCCTAACGGGAGGTTGGGGGCTTTTTCGCCCCCTTTGGTCCTCATTCTGTGAGGATCGTCAGGTTCAAAGCCTCTGGCTAAAAAGGGAAAACCCAAAGATTTTTCCCTAGATCTAGGGATTATTTCAACACCCCTAATCAAAAATGTGGTTTTTGAGCATATTTTGGGACCCCCGCAAAATTCCCGAATTCTCCCAGTCCCCCAAGCTTGTTTTTTTGGGCAGGGGGGGTAGGGCAAAAATAGAAAAAAACCTCTAGTTCCCTGAGCATCTTCAACACCCATTAGTCACCAAACACACAACACCACCACAGCGCAAGCCAAGCCACCTTTGGGACACAACCAAAAAACCCAAAACCCAAACCTATACAAGCCCAAAGCTACCTTTTACACACAACCAACACAACTAACAGAACACCAGCGCAAGCCCAAAACAACCCCAACACAACAAAACAAGCACCAACGCAAGCCAACGCCACCTTTGACACACACAACAAAACACACAACACAGCACAGCCAAAATTTCGCCCCTATCCATAAAATGAACAAATACAAAATTCCAAAAGGGGTTTAAGACTTTTATTGATATAAATTCCCCCATTAAACTGGTCTTCCCCCTGCACTGTACCGACTTTATTAACGTCAAAGGGGTGTTTTTTAACCAGAAGGGCGAGGGGAGCGTCCTTAAATCGTGTTTTTTATGCCCAAGAGGAAAGAAAATGCTTTTTTTGTCTGAGGGAACGCTAAATACGGAAAAGGGGGATGGAGGGGTTTGGGAAACAGAGAGAGAGAGAGAAGAGAGAGAGAGAGGAAGAGAGGAGAGAGAGAGAGAGAGAGAGAGAGAGAGAAAAGAGAGAGAGAGAGGAGAGAGAGAGAGAGAGAGAAGAGAGGAAGAGAGAGAGAGAGAGAGAGAGGGGAAAAAGGGAAAAGGGAGAGGAGAGAGAGAGAGAGAGGAAGAGAGAGAGAGAGAAGGGAAAGGAAAGGAAGGAAGGGAAGAGAAAAAGAGAGAGCATTCAGGACTCGCTTTGCATACGACCCCCTGAAATTTTTTAAGCTTCTGTAACTACAGAAAAGAATCAAATTTGGGGTGCAGCAAACAAACATGAAGACTTGGTTGTAAATGGAGAGTCAACACAGACAATAGAGCTGAATAGAATAGACAAAAAACGCAACGGGAAAAATAACACAATGTAGGGCGATGTACGTGGGTGGTTGGTGGGTGGGTGGGTGTGGAAGGCGAGGCGAGGCGAGGCGAGGCGAGGCGAGGCGAGGCGAGGCGAGGCGAGGAGGTTGAATAGCAGGAAGTAAAGCTGAAAAAGAGAAGCAAAATAAGAAGTGCCGGTATTAGGGGGAGAGAGGAGCAGGATGAGGAGGAAGGTAAAGAATCGCTGACGACGCCACCACCACCGCCGCCGGAGTGACCGAAAGAAGCCTTTTACGCTCCTCTAAGACGACATTGTTAATAGAACCTTTTCAGAGGCGGTAATGTCTCTTCCCAACACATTTTTGTTATGAAAGGAAAAATTAATATCACCTTCCCTCCAGCACAAATCGCACAAATCTACTCTCGACGTCTTCTACTATACCAATAGAACAAATATATATTAGGGTACGCCGTATAACAAAAATTCTTTTTCTCAACTTTGGCATGCCAATTTCCTATGTAAAATGGAATTCTAAGACGATTTTATGTTATTCCATTTTTGCATTTGACAAATTCTTACTATGCAAAATCGCACTTTTATATTGCACCCTTATCGAATAATGCTTAAATGAGTACGCAGTGTCCAGTTGGTCCTGTGTATTGCATCATGCACCAATATGAGTTCCAAATGACTAGCGTGGTAAGCTCTTTCTGATCAGTTGGTTCATCAGGAACTACATCACAGTGTCACAGCCTCTACGTTGGCCTAGAACGTGTCCATCATGTCCTTCTTAGACCTGAAGCAGGGCATAGTCTCCTGGTGGTGGGCCCGAGCCCGGATGAACCCGTCTCTGGCCTGCTGTCCCACCACTGCTGCCGCAGCCTCTGTCACCTGCTTCACGACTCTTTCGGTGCTCTGAGTGTGGATAGAGAACTCCAGAACCTAGTACGACTTGACCAGGATCTCCTGGATCTGATCCCCGGACAATGAACAGGTGAATGCCGGCTCGTGCACCTGGCCAGGCTGCCAGCTGATCAGTGTCTGCTAGCTGGTGGCTGACAAGTTCAGCTTGGTGTGGGTGCGAGGTCTTACACTGGTGTCCCATACTCCTGCCAGCCCTCAAGCTTCAAAATCTGGGTCACGGCGAACCTGTGGTCGTCCTCACTTCTGACTCGCCATCAGCGAGAGGACGACACATTCTGAGTGTGCGAACCATGTTCCTGTCCGCACGTAGAAGGTCACACGAGGCTGGTTTTTGGACTGCGTTGAT
>JACEEZ010008974.1:0-7500 GCA_016584305.1 Chionoecetes opilio
GGTTAGAGCACAAATTAACTTTAATATTAATAAACCTGCTATATGGTTTTCCAGTCCCCTTATGACTCAGCCAGTACACACACAAATAAAGATAAATAATCTATCATTACATGAGGTTTTCGATTTAAATTTCTAGGGATATATATAGATAGTAAGTTGAAATGGAAAGAACATATTGATATGGTGAAATCTAGGATATCGTTATACACAGGCATACTTTACAGACTAAGGCACTATTTGAATGTAACAATGTTTACTACAAGTTTATTTTACCCTAATATATCCACATCTTTTATATTGTTCATCTTTATGGGAGGTGCCTATAAAACCTTCATTGACAGCCTCTTTATTAGTCAGAAAAAGTTGTTACGTGTTATGTTCTTTAAAAATCGTTATGACCATACCATCAGTATTTTCCGAGACTTCAAGTTATTAAAGCTTCCAGATATCATACTCCTTCAAACCAATCTTTTTGTACATAAATCCATACACTCTTTACCTTTAGACCTTGGCTTTAGAGCAATACCCTACAATGTAACCCGAAGACCACATGATTTACGTATACCATTGTGCAGGACATCACATGCACAACAGAGTATCTTGTCAAGAGGAACTAAAAGCTGGAACAACTTACCAGAACATTTTATTACTGATGAAAACTTAAAATCTTTCAAACGTAACTTGATAAAGAGCATGTTTGACAAATACAATGAAAATTTATAAACTCTTTACAACCATAAATGTCATATTGTGTTTTTTTTGTTTTTTTTATGGTTATTAAGATTTTTTTTTTTATGCATTTAAAATGATTGGTTTACTATTGTTAACTTCCATATTATCATCCATAAAATGTTATATTTTCAAAATGGCCTGACCAGTCCCTTGCTATGTTATTATGTATTATAGCTTTCAGATCCTATAAAAGCTTCGGCTTATTGGACCTGGCTTTATCACTATATGTAATATGTTCATATGTACAAAACTACATGGCCAAATAAATATATCAATATCAATATCTCTCTCTCTCTCTCTCTCTCTCTTTCTGGAATGAAAAAATATTCTGATAATAAGTCTTAATATGGTCTGACAGATTCTATTAACAGTCTCAGGTCACACCAGGTCACTCCCAAAGTTACACTTATCAAAGTAAATATGCAAATAATGATATAAATAGTACATCCATATCTCTCTCTCTCTCTCTCTCTCTCTCTCTCTCTCTCTCTCTCTCTCTCTCTCTCTCTCCTCTCTCTCGTCTCTCTCTCTCTCATCTCTCTCTCTCTCTCTCTCTCCTCTCTCTCTCTCTCTCTCTCTCTCTCTCTCTCTCCTCTCCTCTCTCTCTCTTCTCTCTCTCCTCTCTCTCCTCTCTCTCTTTCTGGAATGAAAAAATATTCACTACAGTCTTAACGCACCGTCTCAGGTCACACCAGGTCACTCCCAAAGTTACACTTATCAAAGTAAATATGCAAATAATGATATAAATAGTACACCCATATCTCTCTCTCTCTCTCTCTCTCTCTCTCTCTCCTCTCTTCTCTCTCTCTCTCTCTCCTCTCTCTCTCTCTCTTCAGCCCGTCAGGGTGGCAAGGTTGGTAGAGACGTGAGCTTGCAATGTGTAGCGTCCCTGCGCATTCGGTCAGCGGTTCGAGTCCGCCTAGTTCATGCTGACGTGGCGGCGCTTTGTATAGTCAATAACCTTGTAGTTGGTACTTGCAAAGTGTCTAGATAGGATGAAAATCTTATCTCTCTCTCTGCATCAACGGTAGCAGCAAATATCGTGCCTCGTCAGCCCAGGAAATTCAGCACACACTGCCTCACCTATTAACACATCCTAGGAATAAATGTGCAATGCACCGCCGTGTATGGGAGGCGAGAGGCAGCGGCGTGACAGCCCAACAAAGGCTACTACATAGGCAAGGTTCTTTATGCAACATACTGTCTCGTTTTTGAAAGGCCAACAGGGCCCGGCGACTCGGTTCAAAGAAGATCACACGAGGCCCTTGTGACGTGAACTGTGACCCTTAGCCTGGTCTGGACGCCCCTAAACCCCATCTGGGTCTGAGGTCAACAGTCGACAAGGCACCTCACAGGACCCGGGTAGAAAGTTCTATTTTCTGTGTTATTCTTTCTTGTCTCTTGTTTCTGTTTATGAATAATTGGATGGATAAAAAAAGGTTGATTATATCCCATCAATCCTTCATTTTTTCTCTCTCATATTTCCTTTATCTTTTTTTTATTGTAAACTCGAAGAATTGATGTGTTTATAGTTGAAAGACACACACACAGAACAAAAATATGGAGTGATTCAGGTTTTAGTCTTTCGTCCTCTCTAATCGTAGTCATTTTTTCTAAGCAAATGTCTTTGAGCACTGAAATCAATTTAAGCACTTGTTCATCGCAGTTTCACCCCCTCCCCACCCTCTTGTATGTGCCTCGTAGTCCCACCCATCCCTTTTCCTTGCCTCGTATATAATGCACGACGCTTTGATATCTGATATTGGTGTGTATTTTGTACGTAAAATCTTTAGAGGGAATCTATCTGAAAAGATCTAGTAAAAGAGAAAAAAAAATATATCACGTCTACTCACTTATCACGGATTATGGTAGGGTATGGTATCTATGAAGGGATGGGGGAGGTTAAAATGTTTTGCCTCTATATAAAGTACGGCAGCAAGCACCTCAAGCAAAGGTAAACCCCAGCAATAAGGATATGTACAGACAGCCCTATCTATTCATAGAACAAAGCTGCCCTGTGATTCCAGCTCACTTTTACTAGCTAAGAAAACACCGTTCGAAAATAAATAGTAAATTGCCATCTTTCTTTTCTTTCTCTTTCTTTGTTCTTCAGTCCCTGTAACTCACAAATAACGAAATGGACAGGGTGATTAAGACAAGAAAATGTTGCTTTTATCCTGACAACCTCAAAAACCTATCTCAAAATGCCATGCTAAAAATGGAAGGCTATAAACTTAACTCAGAATGGAGCTAACCGACCGACCGAACCGAACGATTGTAATCCACGCAGTGGACTTAGTAGTCACGTGTCAGGTGACGTCTGCTGCGTGTTCGAACGTGCCATCTCACACCCTCACGTCACGTCGATTTATCCTCTGTTCGCCATGGGTACTTTCCTGGGGACTCGCTAACAGTCAATGCGGGCAAATATTAATGTATGAAGAAATCTCTAACTAATAACTAAAAAACTATATATAAAATGTTCAGGATGTAGTGATTGAAAAAAGACAGAAACAAGAATTGGGATGGATATATATTACCCATCCCTACATTTCACCACTGACTGAAGCATGAGAACAATTGTATGTTAGTGGAATACAGGAATTTGTTTTTTTTTTTTTTTTCCATTCCAATTCATGTTTCTGTCCTTTTTATATCCCAACATCCTAACCCTTTCAGAATATAGTTATTTGTTACTAGTATTAACTGAGCCTTAAGTGGCCCGGCGATATTAGATTCGTGAAAGGACGTTCAAAGGATGAAAAAGGAAGTAAATGTGATGTTATGGAATACACAGAAGAAGAAAAAAAATATTAGGAAGATTCAAGGATATTTTGTATACAGAGGAGGAAAGTAAACTGAAATCCAGTGAAAGAATAAAAAAGAATAAACAGGCAATCAGTTCTTCTGCATCCACTTCTTCCCTAATTGGTTTTGTTCAAGAAAGGAAAAATAGCTCAATTATCATACAATTACCTCCATAACGCGCGTTCACAGATCAGTGCCAAGTTGGGCTCGCCGCATTGGTGTATCTCACCTGTGTTTGAACCTTACCGGAAAAACTAATGATATGGATTATTACCCAACAATGAGATCAAAGGTCCTCTCTCTCTCCTCTCTCTCTCTCTCTCTCTTCTCTCTTCTCTCTCTCTCTCTCTCTCTTCTCTCTCTCTCTCTCTCTCTCTCTCTCTCCTCTCTCTCTCTCTCTCTCTCTCTCTCTCTACAACACATACGTCTCTCTCACTCTACACATACACTTCTCTCTCACATACACTCTCTCTCTCTCTTTCTCCTCTCTCTCTCTCTTCTCACTCTCTACGCTTCTCTCTCTCCATCACACATACACTTTCTCTCTCTCTCCTCTCTCCTTCTCTCTCTCTCTTCTCTCTCTCTCTCTCTCTCTCTCTCTCTCTCTCTCTCTCTCTTTCTCTCTTGTCCACACAGCTAGTGACGAGGTGGTTCGGTGAACAGTATCCAGCGTGAAAGCTATTTATATGCACCGAAACTTTCCCCGGATCACTCTGCTCTGCTCATTTGTATTGCAGTTGGTTCACGAGTAAAATTGAAAGTCTGCCTGTGAGTGATGGTTTCTACATACTCTCTCTCTCTCTCTCTCTCTCTCTCTCTCTCTCTCTCTCTCTCTCTCTCTCTCCTCTCTCTCTCTCTCTCCTCTCTCTCTCTCTCTCTCTCTCTCTCTCTCTCTCTCTCTCTCTCTCTCTCTCTCTCTTGCTCATTCTATCCACTTGTCAATTCATATATCTCTATCCATCAACCTTCATCTTTTGTCTTTCCTGATACCTTAGTGACATAATCAATATTGCTTTGTGTGTGTGTGTGTGTGTATGTGTCGTGTGTGTGTGTGTGTGTGTGTGTATGTATGTGTAGTGTGTGTGTGTGTGTGTGTGTGTGTGTGTGTGTGTGTGTATGTGTGTGTAGTGTGTGTGTGTGTGTGTGTGTGTGTGTGTGTGTGTGTGTGTGTGTGTGTGTGTGTGTGTGTGTGTGTGTGTGTGTGTGTGTGTGTGTGTAGGTCAATAGCAGATATTGTTGAAAGTATGATATAAAAGTTGAAATAAATGGTTCCAGGGCAATTTGAACGCACACACACACACACACACACACACACACACACACACACACACACACACACACACACACACACACACACACACACACACCACACACACACACACACACACACACTGCACACACACCACACCACACACACCACACAAATGCAAACACCACACAATGCAAACACACGCACAAGTACTACATTAAGACCTATACAATACATCTCTTTTGACAGTCGCTTTACAAATTTTCCGAAGACCGAATGAAAGATTAAATCTTTCCTTCCTCTTCTTAAAATAGGCCTTTTGAGGATTCTTTGCTCCTATATTTATCCCAATTTGAAAGGAAATGCGTATGTCTAAAGATTTTCCTTCAAGATATATAAAGGAATGAACCGTATACAAGTCCTATTCTTGTGTACATAATTCAGTAATAGTTACATATACGTATAAACACAATTGACTTTTAACCTTAGTCAGCCCTGAGCACTTAAAAAAAAGTTAAATCTATAGGTAAATACACTTATTGCATTTTAGCGGCATATTTACCGTTCACATGAAAAACTGTATAAATGCTAAATATTTTATGACCGATATGGTTTGACAGAATGATCTCAGGTAAAAATGAACACAATTTCGCGGCAAAATAAAATAAAAGAGGCAAAAGTATAGTACGCGAGGGAACACAAAATTGATATGAAAAACCGTCGGAAGATTGTGGCGTGGGCATGGAAACAAAGGTATTGTGTGTACTACTGAGAAAAAATACTACGAACTGATCACAGACACACGCACGCACGCACACATACACACGCACACACACGCACACACACACACACATACACAACACACACACACAGTTCAGAAATAGTACAGTAAAGAGCAACGTACATAAAAATAAAAGAACATAAAAATATATGACCACCAAATATATAATTCTAAACGCTGCAGCTTTTTCAAGTTAGAAAATAAAAACATATACATGTATTTCCGGAAACAATTTTACAGAGCTAAAAACTTGCTAAAACAGCTTCTAAAAAGTTAGGTGTGCTGTGGCGTCTGCGTCCTTTTTTTTCTCCCTCCCAATTGCTTGCTCTATACAGGGGCCTTATCCGCCCATGTATGGAGTATGTCTCACATGTCTGGGGAGGATCCACTCATACAGCTCTCCTAAGCAGGGTTGAGTCAAAAGCTTTTCGTCTCATCAACTCCTCTCCTATGACTGACTGTCTTCAATCTTTAAATCACCGCCGCAATGCTGCTTCTCTTGCTCTCTTCTACCGTTATTTTCATGCTCACTGCTCTTCTGAACTTGCTAACTGCATGCCTCCCCCACTCCCGCGGCCTCGCTGCACAAGACTTTCTACTCATTCTCATCCCTATTCTGTCCATCTTCCTAATAGAAGAGTTAATCAGTGTCTTTACTCTTTCATCCCTTTCACTGGTAAACTCTGGAACTCTCTTCCTGTTTTTATTTTTCCACTTTCCTATGACTTAAATCTTTTCAAAAGAAGAGTAACAAGACACCTCCCGAACGAAATTGGCCTACCCCTCTGTTTTTCTTTTATTCTCTTACTGTCTTCTTTATAGGGACTGGCAGCTAAGCGGGCTTTGTGTTGCCCATTTTTGTTGTGCCCTTGGCCAGTTCCTTGTGATGTAAAAAAAAAACATTAAAAAAAACCATATATTTAGCAGGAGAGTTGAATGTATTTACTGTGCACACGCCATGAAGATACTGATAAAGGCGAAACTAGCTTATTGTTTAAGTAGGAAAAAGACATAATGAACCCTGTCGCTGTCGGTGGTAGTTCCCTCCTTAATGATAGACGCTAAAAATGAATTCTTTGAATAATATTAGCGAGTTTATGAGTATCTTTTAAAGTCTCCTAAACGGCAAACATAGGTATAGGTCTTCATATATAAATTATAGTAGTAAACCATCTATCAATTCATAACCTAACCTAACCTAAACATATATACAGGTCTTAAGATATAAATAATAGTAGTATAAGATCTTTCAATGCATTACTATTAAATTAACAATCGTAAGATCATATTTGGTATTCAGGTGTATATACAGAACATAAAGGCAAAGTAGTGTTTTCACCTAGTTGTTGTATTCCCCTAGTTGTATTAATCTAGTTGTATTTTACAGGGCCTGAGCTACGCTCGTATGGCCCCGTCGCAATATCAAGATTTTGTTATCATTCATCCTTTGTGCTTAGTGTTGGCCGAAGCCACCATCCCGGGAGGCGGGTCACAAACCCCCTGCTAACACCCGGTACACATTCACTGCTGGGTGGACAGGGGCTCGGGTTTTTTTAAGAAGACCGCCCGTCTGTCGCTCAGCCCGGGGATTGAACCCGGAACTTCTCGGTTGTGAGCCGAGCGTGCTTACCGCTACACTACGGTGTACCCAACCACAGTGTGTGGTGAGATGCAGGTAATATATAAAAAAAAGTTAATCTCGAGAGAATAACAAAAGAAGATAAGTTGTGAAGAGTTTTAGAAGAAAAACTTGAGTAGAGAAAAAAAAACACTGGTCAAAATTTTGTTGTGTTCGTGCCTCCCTGAATTCCTGTCTACGTAAGCTAAATATTGTATAATCTAAATAATTTTGACGGTAAATTTTCTTCCTATAGACAACTGACTTAACTGTCGAAACGTAAGATATTATAACAAAGTGTGACATATATTA
>JACEEZ010008974.1:15000-17500 GCA_016584305.1 Chionoecetes opilio
CACACACACACACACAACACACACACACACACACACACACATTACACACACACACACACACACCACACACACAAACCCACACCACACACACACAACACAACACACATATACATACGCACACACACACACACACACACACAACACACAACACACACAGACACACACCACACACACATCTTGCTTTAGCTGCACACAAGTGGCTTGTGGGCCTTCGGACCAATGTATGATGTTGTTAGTAATTATTATATTTTAAACAACAAGGTGAGTGCAAACTCCAATCGTGTTGTTGCTGTCGTTGGTCAAAGTGCCCGGGGTAGACCACGCCCCCATACAAAACCGTAGCCTGTCTACCCCAAGCCCCACGCTTGTCTGGACGCAACACACACCACACAACACACACCCACACACACACCACACATACACACACACTTCAGGGGAACTCTGTAGTGTAAGGGTTAGCCCGATCGGCTCACAACGAGAAGGTCCCCGGGTTCGGACCCCGGGCGGAGCGAGACAGACGGGCGGTCTTCTTTTAAACCCGAGCCCTGTCCACCCAGCAGTGAATGGGTTACCGGGTGTTTGCCATTGGGTTTGTGACCCGCCTCCCGGGGTGGGTGGTTCGGCCAACACTAAAGAGAATAAGAAACATAAAATGTTGATATGGAGCGGGGCCATACGAGCGATGCTCTGGCCTGTAAAATACAAAACTAGATGAATAACACACGCACCACACGCACACTAACGTAAGTCCATGAGTCTACGGATGGAATTAGTGAAAATTGCCGGCAAGAAATTACCGCAGAGTTATTCATGTATTCTATCTCTGGAAAAGTGTTTTTAGCCCCAAAACACCCATTTGAAAATTATTCAATCGACATGGTACTCAGCCGTTTTACCACTTACGACTTATTGCGATATTTTGAGCTGACTATCATCAAAATGAATTTACAGGTTTCGTCTACCCAAAAAAGAAGACACACCACACCACACACAGACAGACAGACAGACACACGGCGACTCCTATAGTATATTAGATCTGTCACTTTGGAATATTGAAAGAATTCTACTTGCTGTATAAATTTTAGGGATTATACCTCAAAGGCGGGATTAAAATGGGTTTGGGTTTGTGTGTGTGGTGTGGTGTGTGTGTGGGTGTGTTGTGTGTGTGTGTGTGTGTGATGGGTGTGTGTGTGTGTGTGTGTGGTGTGTGGTGTGTGTTGTGTGTGTGTGTGTGTGTGTGGTGTGTGTGTGGTTGTGGTTTTGTCAATTTATTCTTCATTCATCTATCGGCAAACTTTTCCATATTGATCACATAAAAACACCGTCTTGTTGTTAAAGGGGTCGACATATGTTGTAAATATACGATTTAAAAGCTACCACACGCACACCACACACTATCTCCACTCTCACTCTCACTCAGCACTCCACTCTCACTCTCTACTCTCACTCTCAATACACCCACCACCGACACCGACACCGGTCCGACACGGACACCGACCCACCGACACCGAACACCCACCCCCCCACCCCCCCCCCCCCAACCCCCCCCCCCCCACCCCCACCACCACCCCCACACCCACACCCACACCCACACCACACAAGACACAGACACAGACACAGACAAGAACAGACACACACACACACACACACAACACACACACTACACACACACACACACACACACAAACACACACAAACCCCACCCACCCCCACACACACATCAGGCTGCTCCATATACACTAAAAAGGAAGCCAGGCATTTGCTGCTCTGCTGAATCGGAAATCAGGAGAAGTAGATTCACAAATCCCAACACTGAACGGCGAGCAAATTTAGGCTTAAGGTATATTGCCTCAGGTAGAAGCGGCTGAGATGGTTGAGGTGGTGGTGGTGGTGGTGGTGGTGGGGTGGTGGTGGGGGTGTTGTTGTTCTTCTTCTTGTTCTTGTTGTTGTTGTTCTTGTTTTTGGTGGTGGTGGTGGTGGTGGTTATGGTTGGTGTTTTCATTCCATTATATTTTGTACATATATGGTTTTTTTTCAATGTTTATGCTCTATGATTTACATCTATTTGTTTATTTTTACAGTGTGTGGTTGATGCGTGTGTTGCAGGCAATGTTATTTCTATTAACAATTATCTAATCTAGTTTTTTCTTTCTATAGTGTATAACAAGTGTTTGTGGGCCCTTCGGACCCATGTATTAATGTTTGAGGTAGTAGTAGTATATATTAGACAATAATGTGAGTGCAAACTCCAATCGTGTTGTTGCTGTCGTTGGTCTCTGGTCAAAGTGCCTCGGGGTAGACCACCCACCACCATCGTAGTCTGCCTCACCCCAGCCCCACGCCTGTCCTGGAAGCAAACACACACACACACACACACACACGCACACGCACACGCACACGCACGCACGCACGCACGCACGCACGCACGCACGCACGCACGCACGCACGCACGCACGCACGCACGCACGCACGCACGCACGCACGCTCGCACGCACGCACG